>JAUZNC010008883.1:6556-32599 GCA_034780395.1 Vannuccia rotundouncinata | reverse complement strand
CGTGTTAGGCAAAAAACTTCAATTTGATTAGTTGATTTGAACTTATAAGCATATTACTTCAATTTAATTGATCAATTAAAAATTGTTTATCGTTTTTTGCCTTACACGCCGGCTAATCATTTAATTTTAGATTGCAGATCTAATTGTAGTTATATAGTGTAATGTCTATGGGTTAAACGGGCCTCAGTATTGAATAAATTTATTATACATTTTAACAAATCATTGAAATCATTAAATCGAATACAACCCCACAAGACAAGTCAGTATTGAAAAATTGTATTATATAAAATCAATAAATCGAATACAACGGTAGAATATCTACGTAGTTTGAATAAAAAAAGAACACCAATAGAGATTGAAATACATCATATAAATGTTAAAACTACAGAGGTATTCTATTTTTTTATAGACTGAGATTAAACACAAAGTCAATGGCGAAAACAGTTAATAATTAATATTTAATTATAATACCTAAGTTTGTAAAATAGATATCGCACTATGTTTGCATAAAAACAAATTAATCAATATCTGAAAAATGGAAGATAATCATAATATAAAATATATACAGGCATTGATTTTATTCAATTGTCTCCGTTATTGATGCTGACTTAGGTAATCAAGAAGGTCTATATAGGTATATTTAATTATCTATGTTGTTACATAAATTTGATTAATTACACTGATACCATGGTTAATTGAATCTTATGTCGTGTTTATTTATTAATATTTTTACACTTATTTATATTGACAGTTACACGTAGCTTGTATCATTTTTTATCATCTATATTTCTCGAAAAGTCTCTTTTACTTTTAATTTCCTGTCTCATATACAAATAGCGTAAAACTATATCCAGTACAACTGAATATATGTCTATAGTGATTTGCTGAGAGCACATATCATATATTTATGATTTATGAAATTATAAATTTGTTTTATTTATGAGTTATAAAGATTTTTCTAAAAGAAGTTTTTTTATATGTGGTTAAACAGATATTTTTGATCGACGACACATCAATCATTAATTTGTTATTATAGTTTCGATGTAATTTTACATTTAAATATTATTAGCTATAAATCTTGATGGGTTTCGGAGTATACAAATCCTAAATAAATGTTATGTTCACTCCGATTATTCTTACTGAGTTCATGGAGTCATTGTAAGCCTGTTCAGAGACAATGCAAGATCTAAATTGGTGTCGATGAACACTTCTAAAAATGTAGAATCCGGTTTCTATAGCTGAATATAGACGACTATATTATTCTAGGACTCGCATTGTTGCTTCCTGAAAAATTCTAGTGGTTTATTAAAAGAATTGTTTTTGAATTACGGTTAAGTTATTGCTAGAATAAATGTATTACTTATGAATCGAATTAGATTTTAATTTTAGTTTGTTTTTATTCATCGTATTTTTATTTAAATATAGAAGATAAATTTGTTCACAAAACATTTTTTGTGTTTTTTTTTTTTATAATAAAGTAATAAGACAAAATTCTTAATTTGAATTTAAACAATCCTTATTTAGACTCGGCCTCCAATCATCCCAGAAGGAGTTAAATTACGGAAGAGTGGTGGCGATCGCCCTCTGCTACGTGCCAAGAGGAAGTTAGCCCGCGACTTAGAGGCAGAGATGGGAGATGAGTACGTTCTAGACTTGCAGAAGGAGTGGATATTGGCGAACCCTGACCACAAGACGGACATTATACCTGAAATTTGGGAGGGTCATAACATTATAGATTTTGTTGATCCTGAAATTGAGAAGGTGAGAATGTTGCTTTTTACATTAAAATTATAATTCAATCTTGTTACTTATTATGTGTATAATATATATTAAACTATTTTCAGCGTCTATTGGAGCTAGAACGAGAAGAAGATCTTCTGTACAAGGCAGGAGCTTATGATCTTGCTGACGAACCCGACACAGAGGAGATGATGGAGGTTCGAACTACAGCTTCAAAGTTAGTAAACGAAATTATTCCATTGATTCCTTTCACAAATAAAATTACCGATTTCTTTCTTTAAAAGTCATAAAAGCATCGGATACTCGGATTAATTATAAAATTAAGCTGTCTATAAAATATTCCTTCGATTTCAATATAATCGAAAAACAGTTAAAGATTAAAGAGATATTTTTGAAAGTTCAGATTAAAATTTTCTACCTCAGAGAATCGAGCTATTGTGTGGTTGAATTATCAATAGCAGATTTAACGGGACTTGTTATTTAAAGAGGTCTTATTCTTATTTCTATTCTTAACATGTTTCGCTTTGTGTACAGGATTCGTGAAGTCCGCTCTCTACGTGTTCTGGAATCTAAGGAGAAACACGTCAGCAGGTCCCGCGTTCCTCGAACTGCCAAAAAAATCGATACTGACGACATTGAAACTGAAATGGATCGATTGGGAGTTCAAATTGATTCTACAGAAGCCGTGAGTTACCAATTTTCGATACTTACCCAATTATCATTATTTATTAACATGTTTCAACCTAAAGGTTTTAGATCTCAGAATGTTTTACATAATGAAGAAGTATACACTGGGTTCATCCTTATTATAATATCATCCTTATTCAAACTAATTTCATGTGAATATGCCATTCAGAAATGCAAAATCTATGATTGGTTTACAACACGACCTAACAATTTAATATTTTTGTATAAGGTTTGTTAGTTTAGACGAGGTATACAAATGTTATAATTTGTAGGTTGGCACAAAGGCTTTTCTATTTATGCAAACCCCCAAATATTAAACGCGAAAGAAAGTTAATCAACTATTATTTATCAATTGAATTGATTTAGGAATTCTATATATATATATATTTACACTATTTACACACAATTTAAACAATTGCACCATTTATTTATCTCTATTGACGTTTTCAATATTTGCTTTTGTTTTTGTTTGCCTTGATTGACCAACACTCGTCTGAAATATCCTCAATACGTCAATAATATAGTTTATCATCACTGATGGAGCAATATACAAGCCACCTTTGAAGATGACTGTCAACAGAATCTTGCTGTTATTAAATAAGCGCTTCTTTTGAAAAAATAATTAAAGTCAACTTTGTGCTTTGTTTGAGTAAATTTTGGGCTTGCTATCAAGTGTCAAGTCCACAAATAAAAAACAAATTGTCTTTGGATACAACCACAATTCGAGTTGTCAAGGTTTCGGGATATCATTGTTTGCTTAGAGTTTTATTAAGATACTCTTTGGAAGATCAACTCTGTTTATTACCGTGAATTAGTTTTACCGAACATGATTTCATTTTATTTGACAATGATATTCCTTTTATAATTATGCTTTTTCGACTGGAACAAAGTTATAGCTTCGCTTTGTCTCTCCCCTAAGCCTCACTTGGTGACTGCACGCAGTAGATCAGTGAAACGGTCTCTCAAACGTCGTGCCCTCACTCCAGACCCCAAACGGGCCGCTACTCTTGAAAGAAGTCGTGAGCGTTCAAGATCTAAATCCGGAGTTCGGGATGAAGTTATGGAGGCCAAGGTAATTTCCCTAGTATATTTTGCACACACATCTGCTAGCAAAACTATCAATTATTTTTATTTATTTGTTCACAGGTCCGCAAATTGTCCAAAGTTGTTCAGCGTCAACTTAATCAGAACGCTAAGAGAGGAGAGGCGGACAGAAAGATTCCCACACTTAAGCCGAAGCATTTGTTCTCTGGCAAGCGAACGATTGGAAAGACAGATCGTCGTTAACTCTCGGTCTTTTGGGGCTTACTTTGTTGATTATCATGAATACCTATTTGTTGCAAATATACAGTCATATTGTATTTGTTGACTTTTGACCTTTGTTGCTCATGTAGAAATATTAAAATTTCTCGATTAATTCCACAAAAGAACGTCTTGCATAATTAATAATTTAATTTTGCGATAATAGTTATTCAGATATACATTTTAGGTTAAATATCTTTGGACTATAAAACTCTGATTAGTCTATTTTTGGCTCGTTCTTTCTGATTTTTTTGCATCCTTTCTAATTAATTTGTTAAAATACTAATTTATTCATTCTTTGTTGAAAATCATGTTCATTTAATTCATCAGTTTGATAAAAATAAATTTGGAAAAGATCCAAAAAATATTAAATTAACACTCGTAAAAAATATTTTTTATTGTATGATTTTATTTTAATCTTTGAAAGCTCGACAACCTGTTAATGCAAATTATTTCCCGGTAAATTGCTTGAATTTCTAAATCGCTGGTGATCTTTGTATGAAGTATTTTTGTGATAGGATATTTTAAGTAATGCGGATAATTTAGCTACATTCTTTGAAATCAAGCACCTGTGCACAAGACATTTTTTCTGTGAATGATTGTTTCATTTGCAGTTTTTTAATGAAAATGAATAGAGTTACTCACGTCATTAGTAAGAAAAAACTTTATTTATAACAATAGGTAACTTTAGTCATAATAATGATAAAGGTTACAGAATTTATACCTACTTTTTGGAGTAAGGAAAAAGGTAGCTATGTAGAATGAACCAGAATCAATGTCAGATAAATAGGTATATAAAACTTATTAACAATTGATTCATACTGTTTTTGCGTGTTGCTTGCAGATGAAAAGACTTTTTTTATACTGTTTTAAAACCCACAAATTCAAAAGTACCCCAGCGATCGTTGACGCTAGTAAATTGTAAAACGTCTTGCCAACAATATAGCAATGTATTTTTATTTGGCTAAACAAAATATCGGATTAATAACAGAGTTTTAAATATTAGATTTCATAAATGAAAGCTCCAAAGCAGTGTCTGAACTCAGGTTGGAGTACACCTGTACCCCACATCGTACTTACTATGATGGAAAAAATATAGTCCTATCCTGATATATATATATTTTTAACAGTTGATCGAATACAAGCTTTCAAAAGTCGAATAAAAGAGACCTTGTAGCTAATTTCTTTGAGAGAACCAGATCAAAGGAATTTTTCATGTATAGTGTAGGTTCATCACAGTTTTATAATGATAATCCTATAACTTAGAAAAACATCAAGGCTCGTAATAATAGCTTATAGCTTATTGAAAAGGATATCAAAATCAGGGTCCTTTTTGGAAATATTTATCGACTATTATAATAAATTCAAATTTTCAAACAGCTGTTTTACATAATATTCTATTTTTTAACACATTATAGAAATTAAAAAATAAATTTTAGGTAATCATCCCTTTTGTTTCTTTTTTTGTTTAGCATTTAAATGTATTTATTTCACTTTTTATTAAACTATATTAATTTATAGACATTTTATAGACAGAGAATTTGCATAACAAATCGAATGAATTAATATAAATTTTACTTTAGTATATTTATATTTAGTATTCCAAAAGTATTAGTATAATAACTAGTGGGAGTCGATACTCGACTTTTTTCTATTCTTTTACTGTGACATTCTTTGAACTTTGTTAAAATTGCGCATTTTTTAATTAAAAAATCGTTGAAATCGGTCGAAAACTAACAAACTAAAACCTAAAAACTGAAAACTAATAGAAAATAACTAACTAACTAAAAAACTTCAATCAACAAACATTATACAGCGAACTTAAAACATCAAACATCAAACATCATACAACAAACATAAAACACAAAACACAAAACCGTTTTATAAAACTAAAAACTAAAATCTAATAACTAAAAATTAAAATCTAAACACTAAAAACAAAAATCTAAACACTAAAAACAAAAATCTAAAAACTAAATAATACCTAATAACTTTATCGTTTTTCAATCTTTTATACCAAATTACTGAAGGAAAGTGTAGATGACGCGGAAGACGTCTGGGCTTAGAAAAAAGATTGTTTTTAAGCTTTGTATCAATTTTTAATCTTTTATTCTTAAGTTTCTGACTGAAAGATATTACAGTAATACAGTAATTAATAAAGTAATTGGTAATAATAATTTGAATTCCCGGATTTATATAATTAATTGATTATTACATACATTACCTGATTAAATAAATAGTCTTCAATTTTTTTGAATCGCAGCGATTATGGATTATTAAAATACATTAAAATTTAATAAATATCATTTTGTGTGGTTTTAAAAAATAGAGATCCATTAAATACATTATTGTTAGGCTTTAGTTTTTCACTTTGCGTTAGTTTTTAAAACAATGTAGAGTGTAAAGATTTGAAGGCACATATTTTTTAAATTATCAATGTTTAACTCGATTTTATCAATTTTTTGTGAATTTATTGATTTTTATAATTTATTTGGTTTTTGAGATTTTATTGAATTTTAAGTTTTTTTGGATTTTATAGATTTTTAGAATTTATCGATTTTTGTGATGTTATCGATTTTTGTAATTTTATCTATTTTTATGATTTTATTAATTTTTGTGATTTTATCGATATTTTAACTAAATCTATTAATATTAGAATCGGCAATGGAGGAAAGTGAGGAATGATTCGATGGTTAAATAAAAATACTTGAATTCTTGTAAAAAATTAAATAACTTTTATTTTAAATTCATCGTTCGTCAATTAAGTGGTATGTTTTAATAAAAACAATTCAATAGGTAATTGAAATTACTTAATAATTCTTACTAATTCTTACTAATTCTTACTAATTCTTACTAATAGTATATATTTACATTTATCTTTAATGTATTTAATATCATAACAATGAGCAAAGTTTGATATATAGAATATAGTTAGCTGTTAATGAAATGTTTAAAAATTTGTAAATTCTTAAAACATATAGGCCTTATTGCTAACGATTAGCACAAACAGATTATATATTAAATAAATTAAATGTTTTTAAATATTAAAAAATAATGACATTTTTTGTCTTTTAAAATATTTATTATATAACTTTAGTATTTATTTATTATTAAGAACTAATTAAATCTACTTCAAATGGCACAGAATATGTAATTTTAACTTAATTACGTTATATCTTCTTCCAAAAAAGTAATTGTTATTTAGTGGGACAATTTTAATAAAAATGGTTTAAACATCATACTTTAGATATTAAAAGTGGTTCTAAGGATTGAATGAATATATTTACAAATTAAATTTGTATTTGATAAACAATAACTTTAAATAACTAATATACTTGAACACAGAGAATGTTCCAAAATTTACTGTCGATAGACATATCATAAATTCATGATTGTATTCTATGGGGTTTCAAAATCTATGAAAATTATTTTTATTTTTTAGTTATTGATTAGATGCGTAGTTAATTTGTTTAAAATGGCTAAAAAGGGTAACTATATGCAATAGAATTTATATCTGTCACTCCAACATGCAACTTATCACAAATGTGTTAGGTCTATTCAATACTTGAAAATACTTTGTAAATGTTATTATTGTTTTTTTGTTGATATATGAACTTTATTATATGTGAATTATGGTACCCAATTCTATAATTCAATTTTGGTTGTTTTACATTGTTTTCTTTTTTATTAATTACTATTTAACGATCATACTTCTGTAGGACTATATAGATAAATTAAATAGTGTTTATTGTGAGAAAATACAACGATCATTTTTAAAACATCGAAAAATTGTCGCGTTTAACCTGAATTATTATTGGGTAAAAAGGCAACATAGTTGTAATTTTTTCTTTTCAATATTAAATTTAAAAGCCAATCAAAATGACTTTTCTTAACGGAATAGAACAATTTGTAAATATGGGAAAGGTTTTAATGGAGTGGCAGCTATAAAAGGGTTAACAAAGATATGAATTTACTACTTTTTAAGTAGCTATCTCAATTTTTAAAGACTCTTTGAATTTTATAGTTGAGAATCGAGTCTTCTTTCCAGTCAAGAATTCAACATCATGATGTCTTCGCGCTGTTTCCTCCTTTTGGCAACCAGTTTTGGTGAGTGATTTCAAAAGATACCGCATGTGATTCGTTATTAAAAGTATCAAATTAAGTATCAATATAATTTTTAACTAAATTAATTTATCTTTAAACAAGATTTTATAAATTGTTGAAGCTGAATCTAGTAAATTAGTTTTTGTTGTAAACAGAACCACCGATGAATTCAAGTGAACGTCCCGGAAAGTTATTAACATTTATTGGAAATATTTGTGTAAATAACAAAAAAATAATTTTGCAGATTTAAGATATGAAAATATAACAATAAAAAAATAATTGAAAATTAAATTTACTTCAATTTTCAATTTTCCAATATTTATTTGATAATTATTATATTTTGATCTTCTGGCTTATAGGTGACGCAAATCATACTTTGACTCTACATTTCTTAAAATTATTAAATCATTATTCTCCAAACTTTATTGTCCTGCCGGACCGAGGTATAAATTTATTTGATATTTTAGTTAAAAATCGTTGTTGTCCACTTATTTATGATACGAAATTTTAGCCTTCATAATAAATCACAATTTTATTCAGTTTTATAATATTACATGACGCAAAACATACGTCATAGTATGATTTCTATTATATAGAATGAAGAATGATTAGTTTCAAAAAATGTCATAGTACCTTTCAATAAATTCAAAAGATAAAATATAGTAAATATACAAGACAGTGATAAATTCTATAATTATAATGCTGAAATAAAATAAAATAAAAAACCTATCGGGATAAATCAGTAATGATCTTAAATGAATTATTAATAAATTCTATAAATTTAGAGAACATGTTGAAAACAAAGTAATAAAAACAGATTTAATGTAATTAAACTATTTGATTTATATAGTAGCAAATGTATTATATAAATGTAATTTTTCATAAAAAGTTAATAAGATCAATTACAATATTACTGGCAATACAAATTTGAAACATTTCTCATAGAAGAAATTTTTCCTATGAATACCGATTCGGAATATTTGTCAACCAAAAAGTACAAAAAATAAATACAAATATATTCACTATAAATGTTAGTAATAGGTAATTAAACTTACAATAAATAACTTTAATATACTTTTATTTCTCTTCGATTCTATATTATTATTCATTAATGAATTGCAATTTTTCAGTAAATATATCTATACAATTAGAGAGATAATAGTTAAGAGGTTACTAGTTAATAAATGAAATATTTTATCGGGAGGTTAAACGTCCATATCCCAAGTATTTAATAAGAGTGAAATAGGCATGCATTTTATAGAATTAAAGAGCCAGCTTGTTGATTGCAGTTCATAAAAGATATTAAGTGTAGATGAGGATCAATTTCATCAATCAATAACACTATGGAAAGGATTACATTAAATGTCTTTATTAAAAATTTACTCATAATTCGTACTGATAAGATAATAATGATTTGATTAAACTATAACAATGAAATTATAAACATTTATAGCTAGCTAAATATATGCATACAAGTGAAAGATAATTGGAAATAAACTTAAAGGAATTAGAAAATTAATGCAGATGTTGGTGAGTTTCCAGTTGCCTGTATTACCATAGCTTCTCGGAATCGAAAGCCTCTAAATGCATCTGTCAGTCGCGATTACTTCGAAAGTGTGCTCGGCATCTTTCTTTGTGGCGATAGATCTAGCTCGTATTTCTGGATATGTGTTCTTTGACACGGAGCGGTCCAATTGTGGAGCCGATATAGGTGAGTGAACAGGCGTTACAGGTGGCTTTGTAGATACAGATGGATTTGAGGTACAGGAGTGGGGTAATCGTGGACAGTGAGCTCGCAGTGTCCTCGCTTGATAAACAGTCCTCATTGGTAGTTTTAGCTCACTGAAGAGAGATTTCAGTTGTCCATTAATGTTTACTAGCTTACTAAAAGTTAATTTAATCACAAAACCAAGATACAGACTTTTTAAATGATATCTTTAATGTCTATTAATTAAATCTCATTTTGATTAGAATGATTTCAAGTGAAATAGGTATTCTTACAATTTCGATTCATTTATTTTTTATGAAATGTGTCATCGTATAAATCCGTCATTGCATGAAATGTGTTTGAAATAAGTACTCAAATATTTTTTCATTTTATGAGAAAATATGACATTAAATATTGCGACATAATTGTATGATAGACAAAGCATGATTTAGCTGATTTACCAGACAACTCTGTGCTGTTATATAAAAACAATAGTCGACTTCTGAACCACTAAAAAGGCACACAGTCGAAAACATATAATATTATATCCGTATTTTCTACAAAAAAGCTATTTTAAGATATTTTAATTGTATAGTTTTTTCAAAATTTATTCCATTTAGTTGAAATTAAATAGTATATTAGAATGGCATTACTAAAGGGAAATTCTTGACAATTTTATGGATTATTTAATTATTAAATTTAAAATGTCAAGGTCAGTATGACCATTCTGCACTAATATTTCTATGACTATAATCATGTTTTAAAACGTTCGAACAAAACTTTCGGATGATGTACGAGATTTTTTGAATTTTTATTATGATTTCTGGGCAAACTTATTATATTATTAACGGTTAAATATTGATTATGTCGAATTTATTTGAATAAAATTCGACACCAAATTGTTTTTGCATATTAGCAGTGAAAAATAATTATCAACATTTTTTAATATATTTAATTATCTTTAATGATAAATTCATGTTAAATTTAATTGATCTTTTAAATAAATTCCTTTAGAATAGATTGCCTTTTTTAATAATTACTAAATGTATGTATATAATTCTTTGTCCTATTCATATATTATGTATTTACATAGTATTTACTAACTATTTGCAACCACACAATTTGTGTAGGAATAATATTTAATTAAAATAAATGTATCACACGCAAACATCTATGTAAAACAAAAAGTATTTTTATAGAATTGATTTTTTACTTTCCTGGTTACGTCTGTTAAAGTTTACCGTTTTCATTGAAAATGACAAATAAGATTAATTTGGTAGATAGAAAATATAACATAATTTTCAGCAAACAATGTTCCCATGAACTATAATTTTATATAATTTTTTTTATTTTAGCTCTATTTTAGCTGAACTTGTAATATTTAAATCACACTTCAGTGATTATTGCAAATTTCATTAATCTCATAAAATTGTTCTTCTCACCAGAATTAACTTTCATATTTTTTCATAGCTTTGCATAATATTTGTAATTTAAATTATGTGTTCGTTTATATAATATAATATCATATTATAATTATAACAATACATACATTCTGATGCTCGTTTAACCAAACGATCTTACGAATTTTCTGAGCAAAGAATTTTTGTAAGACCATTCTTGTGTTCCACAGCTTGGTTTACGATACAATTTACGAATGTTTTAGTCTTACGAACATTCGAAATTCAAACTGTTTCACCAATGATGCGTAAGACAATAAATTTTCCTTTAATCATGACTAGTAAATTTTATATGACTTTATTAATGTGAACTTATTAATACATTCATATTTTCAACATTATTTATAATACAATTACATTACACAAAATATTTTTATAACAAGTCTTTATTTGTGTTCGTTATCTTTATTTTCAAAAATGATTATACAAACAGGTTTGTCTTCCGCATGATTGGTAAAACAGTTTGAATTTTCTAACGTTCGTAAGACTAAGATTGATCGTTTCGTACGTACGACCAAACTGTGAAACGAACGAATGAATGGTCTTACGAACATTTTCTGCTAAGAACATTCGTAAGATTGTTTGGCTAAACGGGTTTCTTATTAATGCCCCTTAAATATTTATGTAGAATAATGTTGTTATGATTAGTTTAATTTGTTTTATCTGAAAATTGTTCCTATAATGTAATGTATATTTTAAGGCGAATTTCAGATAAAGTATTAATTGAAATCTTTAATCTTAAACGTTCGGATTTTTTAATATAAAATAGAAATTATAATAAAATATAATGATTTAAAAATATATTTTAATTAATATAGGGACAATAGCATTGTAATAAAATTTCATATTAAAGAAATTTTGCAATTAAAGAAAACTAAAACATAATTTCATAAATAATATTAATTGTAACAACTTTTAACAAAACAAGTTTGAGTGGTTATTAGAAAAATGAAAGACCAAATATTGAACTGCTTAATTAAACCCAGAAACGATCTTTTTAATTGATACATTTAAATTGGAAACAGTCGTAAAATAAGAAGGTTATAACTAATTAATGGGGTTCAAGTAAGAAAATAGCTGTTTATAGTGTTGGGTGTTCGTCTAGTTAAGGGAATTAGAAAATATTTTAATGTGGTTTATTCAGAATACTGAATAATGTTGGTTAAATTTTTATTTTAATACGAAACAATATTCTATTTATTTACAAAAAAATGTTTCCGATAAATAGTTATACTTTTCTGTATTTAACAAGAATGAAATGATTGACACAGCGCATATGAGGTCCTGTTTGAAATCATACCGCAAAGCAAAACCTTAGGAATAAAGGACATACCGACTGACACTAATTAATGTACATTAACTCATACAGTCAAATTCTATTTATTTATAATGTAATCATTCTTAATTGTTTAATCTTTTGTACATTGTTACACATTCAATTCATCAATAGACGAAACTTCCGAACATTTTAGTTCTATATAATATTTCTACTTATCGTTCTTACCAAAAATATATTTATATAACTGCAGTAGCTTGGGGTATTAATTATGAAACATGAAACATGAATCTTTAAAAGTAAAAAGAACCACTTGAGTAACTTTCAATGACAACAAAATATAATCAAGTTTTGTCGGTTTTTCAGATATCAATATCTATATATTCGCCTAAAACCAAAAAATGATCCAATTGATCAATATTAATTTTGCCAAAATACAAATGGAAAGTTTTATTTTAAATAATTTTGTTATTGAAACATAAATTTGGTGTATTTATTGTGTGTATAATACATAATTAAAAGCAATAATTATAATTAAAATATAAATTTCAATGATATGTATTATAAAATATAAATTTTAATGATATGTATTATAAAATATAATACATTAAATTGATAAAATATTATTGTAACGAAATCAAAAATAAAAGATTAACAATTTTATAATGCACTGTGTTTCTAATTTAATGTAAAATTCTTAATCACATTATTAATAATTCCAATTTTATTAAAACCTTTGAGAGTTGACATTAAGAAGATTATATTTCCCACTTACCCATCAAAAAAAACATTTTGTTTTATTTAACATCATTCCACGCAATATTAATCCATCCTAAAAAGTTGAATTTCATCGTAATCTCTAACACTATACTTCAATTGTAAAGAAAATCTCAGTGACAATTGTATACATTTTAATTTATATTCCACGAGACATCCTTTTATCTGGATTATCATATATACACTTGTGAATAACATTTTCTAATTATAATATCATTTTGGAAGTGAGGTGCGAGAGACTCTTTATTTAATTCTTTTTATAATCAGAGTATCATAGAAGAATTTAATTATATTCTCAAGAGATTGTCGAAATTGTGATAAAATTGTAAAATTCTCTAATGGTATTGTATTTAAAACAATCTTTACATAAATAGTAAATAATAAATAATGTAATTATAATTTCAATTATTTTTTATCATTTTAAATAATTTATAAACGTAATTATATACTGATCTAGCTAATGGTATGGTTATGATAGATGACCATGAATGAATGTTATGTTCGTTTTCTTTTTTGTATACTGAAATAAATAATTTTTCTGTAAGTTGCTTATCTGAAGAAATAGTGCGAACAACAGGATAATTGAATATGTTATGGGAAATGGTTTGGTCTATTTGAAGGCATTTCGGATGAAGATTTTTTTAAAAGAGATTTTTCCATAGGCTAGAAATTGAGGAAAAAAACTTGATTTTAGTCAACGTTATAATGATAAAATATAAACCAGGCAAAGACTTATACAAAAAGAAAAAGATCTGATCGGAAACTATGGCAGTAACAACAAAACAAATTGCCAATTAAAAAATGCTTAACGTTTGTGTATATTAGTTTATATGTTTAGTTTTCTCAAATTTATTAAATTGTTATTTTATAATCGTATGTTTATAATTAATTAAATGATTTTTAAAGATTTTATGTAATAGTAAAAATTAGAAATTTCAATTTTTGCTCTTATCTAATTTTAATGTTATTCGCCTTTTCGATTCAAACTGCATACACAACTTGATAATATATATGAAAACTTTCTTTATTCAATTAATGCAATATTTAATACTATTCAATTATAATTAAATTAATATAATAATTTTCTTTATTTTTTCATATAGAATAACAATTATTAGAAAAGTCTCATTTCAGTTTATATATGAAATAAAGAAGTCGCTTCCAGTATAATATACATTGATTTTATGTCTTTGTTCTCAAGTTATCAAAGAAAATATAAATATGACTTTTTTAAAAAAAATATATAAATTATGAGCGTTATATTGTTACTATGTTTGAACATTGGAATGGTACGAAAATATATTTCCGGTAATCGATTTTAGACGATTGGTGAAGAATGGTTTAAACTAGCTCTAAAATACTGTTTCTTTAAAAGGTTTTAATTATAGTTTCAAGCAGGATATAAGATGAAATTAGAATTAACAATATCTTTAAAATTTAATACAGTGATACCAAAAAATTGTTAATTTATTATTATAAATTATAGTTCATTAATAATTTTTAATATATATTAAAAAAACTAAATGTGAAATATTTTAATCAAATAAATACCCTTTCGTTTATTAAATAATACACATTGATTTCCTGTTGTTAGTGGTAAATTATTTACGGTCTTTACGCCTTTTCTTTACGGTCTTATGGGACAGCAAACTTAATATATATAATTCTTTTTAATAGCTCAATTTTATCTGTACTTCGTTTATGATTGATTATTTTGACCCTTTTTGCAATGAATGTATTTCGAATTTTGTATATTATAAGTTTAATGTTTATTTATAAAAATATTCTTAGTATGTATGAAAAGTTGTCAAATATTTGTATAAATTCGTTTGGATGTATTTGTTCCGTGAGTGGGATCTTTTTAAAGTCAACCAACATAATGTACAAGGTAATGAAATAAATTGGATATTAATAATGAACTTCGCTTTAACATTTTAATAAAGAAATATAATCTAAGTATGTATCATAAGCAATTTTTATTTAACACGTTCGGAAACTTCCCTTATAATGATTTATGCTCCAAATGTACACATTGAATATATGGGTAAATATCAAATAGTTGTAGAATAAATATTTATAACCAGCATTATTTTATCAAACCAAATATAGATATTTATTACATAGTTTAACATTGCCATGGAGTGGGAACTGTTGGCAATTCTTTTGGTGGAACACTTGGAACAGTTGGAAATTGCGAGAACATTTTCAGTCATGCATGAGGATGGTGGATATGGATATAATCTAATAAATATGCTTAAGGATAAATAATTGTTAAAAATAGACAATTATTGTAAAAGCAGTTAACGGTGATAGTTGAATTCATTTTGAGTTAAATATATATTTTATTTGTCTATTTATAGTCCATGAGTGAAGGTTGATGGTTTGTATAATATATCAAGAAATTCTAAAAAAGGAGTTTGACCTGACTAAATAAAATAAATTCTATTATGTTAATCCTGTCCGACTTAAAATATTGACACTATTACCAGAATATGCAGTGATGATCCACTGTGTGGCGCTTGCTTTTGTATAGATTAATTAATAATAACTATGATAAGAAATCTTTTTGAATTGAACTTTACCGTTGCTTGTATATTATATATAGATTACCGGATTTTTAAATGTATACATTATTTTGTTCATAATATAATTGGACAATACTATTATAGAGCAGTTGGAAAAAAATGTGTCCGTTAAATTTTATAACATTTAGATTGAAGTCACGAATTTGTCCATAAATATGTAACAAAAAACAAATATTAAATTAAAACCAATCTAGAGATACCGGTTATATCATTTATAAAGTTATATTGAATCTATAGATGTTTGAAAAGGATATTTTGAATAGGAATTATTATAATTTGTTTGATTTAATGAATCTATATTTAATATATAGATGCTTGAAAAATATATTTTGAATTAGAATTAGAATTATTATAATTTGTTAGATTTGATGAATGGGAAACGACAACCAAATAGATAAATAAATACATTTATACAAAAGACTATGCGAATAAAAATAATACAAGTGGGTATTTAACAAATATAATAAAGAAGTAATTAAGGCATAACCATAATTCTTCATATCTTCACTTCCTTAATCATACTATTTACTGTTGTGTTTACCCTAGTGATGATTTGACTGCAGTGTAGTACAATAATGTAGTCTATAAGTAAGATAATATAAACTTTTTACAATTGCAGGGTGGAATCGAATGTTTATTGAAAATTTAAAACAATATCTTTTAAGTAAATAAATAGAACCTATATATGAATGCATTAAATAACATAAAAATATTTAATTTTATATTTTTCCGAATACTTAGTAAGTCCCTTATAAGAATATTCACGATAATTTATGTATTAATATCGTTCATTATGTACTATCGTTTATTATGTATTTCACCATTGAACAACATGTTACGTAATAACATGTTTTAAAAAGTAACTTATTATGCAATAACATATTTACAATAATTTAATTTATGTTAGAATAACACAAGGTAACACAATTTAACAGGAACGTTGTGAATGTGTTATCTGGTATCTTAAATTATATGTCTACCAATGAATTAAAACCATTAATACATTTTTATAGTAATTTGTTATGAAATTTAGACATAGACGGCTGATTGTGAAATAGATTTACGATTAAATCAACTTTCTTTAAAGATAAATTTATTAAGCCAATATATTTATTGAAATCATCTTGAAACTCACTGAATGAACCAAAAAACAGTCAATATTGACCCCATCTCTTTGAATAGTTTCTATAACTTAGTGTAAGTCTATCATTTATATTTAAAAAAGGCTAATTGCTGATAGGATCTTTGCAGATAAATTGAGTTTGTTATTTTATTTTTGGCTACGAAGAATTACAGCATCGTCGAATTTTTGAGTTATATCATGAGTTATTGAACTGACATAATTTCTTTTATCTAGACGATGTACTGTCATTTTTCAAATTGAATTTAAATAATTTGACACTGATTGGACTTTTAAATTATCTGTTTGGAATCCATTCGCACAATTTAATGTTCAATTTTTAGTGAAATATATTATAACGAGGCAAAATTCAAATAATGTAAATTACATTGCAAAAAGTGAAAGTATTAATCACGAATTTGGGTTTTTCCAGCATTATAGGCAGTCTATTATTTTAAATATTATAAAGAAGTAATTTATACTAAGTTATTATAAGTTATTAGTAAGTTTTCTAAGTTTTAATATTAATTGTTATTTATTAATATTAAAGTAATGCAATAATTAGATGTTGCAATATCTTTCTTTTTGTGGATTGTCATTTTTTAATGAAAATAATCAACGATGACGTCATTATAAATTATAAAAAAGTTTTTGTTTAATGTTTGGGAATTTGTTAATATCCATAATGCCTCTAAATTTCTGAGGATATTGATCAACTTTCAGTGGGAAAACTGTCTCTATGACACCATATTTGTTGAGGTTCCTCCACAGGGACTGTCGTCGGAACTTAATCAATCTAATTTAAAGCAGGTGTTACTTAATCCAATTACGTCCGAAAACAAAATTTGTTTGGCACTAAACTTTCATCAAAAAACACTTTATGCTGTTTTAAAGGTATTTAAAATTACTTTTTGGACAGTATTTAAGAAATCTAGACAAATTTCATGAAACATTATAATAAAAGGTTTTATTGAAAATAATTTATTTACAGTGACTTTGAGCAAATTATTAAACTAATGATTATTCAAAAATAAGCATAAAAACATTCTTAAAATAAGTGAATCGTTGCTTTTTCTAAATTCAAATAGTCCAAAATTAGTTCAAAATGAAATTCTAAGGAGGACAGTTGTTCTATTAAGTCGATAAATTAATGAGTACTGAAACTATAAAAAATAACATCGGTAGCAAAAAAATCAACCAATTTAATCAAAGGCTACAAGAACCTTAAATAGAAAATAAACAGAGATACGATATCGGCTTTTTGTTTGACTGTTTGCCTGTTTGAGGGGATAATTTTTGTTGTGAAGATATGGTGACAAAGTTGAAGAGATGACTGCAATCAAACACCAAACATTTATTCTGGCAAGGAATGTAGACTGTTCATGTGGAATAATGATTCATTTTCTGGATCAGTAGTTACATCATAATACTAAATATTGAGTTGTGGGGTTGGATATATACTATAGAGCGGTGATGGCAATTATCTGCTTATGATAAAGGATTGTTGTGGCAAATTAAAAATAGTTCATGTATCCTTTTAGTTTAGAACAATTATTTAATTTGTATTGTTTTGTTCTACTGATCTGAATGATAAATAATATAAATTTTACTGTATAGATAAAAAGTATAAAATCGGATACTATTTATATTATTGATTTATTTCCAATTATTTCTTAGTTCAAACAATCAGCATATTTTTTAGGCACTCTAAAATATTGTGGTTTATAATTTAAAAACCTGTTTGTGTAGATTTTTAATAAAAGTAGTATTATCAATTAGGACAGCTTTTTTTAAAATTAATTTTAAAATGTTTAATAAAAGAGAAAAATACAAATAAAACACAACTATAAAATTTAGATTATTATTTATTAAATAAATAAATAAATAATAATTATTAATAAGATACAACAAAAAAATCAATAATTTGCATTCAAGAATATTTTTTGTATATTTGAATGATGAAATGTTTAAATAAATTTAATTGCTGTGAAGTTTTCGTTTTTCAAGTAGTACAATATTTCTAAAGATGTTTTCTGAATATTTTTTTTACAGTGGTTGCCATGTCGGTTTGTTACGCTGATGAAATAGTTCCAGATTCATTCGATGAAAATGAAATTGTGGATGATGCGGTTCTTGCAGACGATATGGATAAACGAGGAATTCGACTTATGAGACTTGGTAAACGCGAAGGTAAACGTGGTATTCGTCTTATGCGACTCGGAAAACGAGGAATTCGACTTATGCGACTAGGAAAACGTCAATATGACGAATCTGCAGACAAAAGAGGAATCAGACTTATGAGACTGGGAAAACGTGAAGATGAAGAAACCGCGGAAAAACGAGGAATCCGACTTATGAGGTTGGGAAAGCGTGGAATTCGACTAATGCGATTGGGAAAACGTGAAGATGACGAATCTGCAAACAAAAGGGGTATCAGACTTATGCGACTGGGAAAACGTGAAGATGAAGAAACCGCGGAAAAACGAGGAATCCGACTTATGAGGTTGGGAAAGCGTGGAATTCGACTAATGCGATTGGGAAAACGTGAAGATGACGAATCTGCAGACAAAAGGGGAATCAAACTTATGCGTCTTGGAAAACGTTCAGTTTGATTTTTTCGATTAGGCAAACGTTTCCATGAATAGATTTACCAGCCAACTAAATGAACTCTAACATTTAAGATTTTTTGACTTATTAAGTCGCCAATTGTTTGTATGAATGTTTTTAAAAAGTAATACCATTAAAGCTGTATTTGAACTTGCTGAAGTAATTGTTCACAAGTTGAAAGATCTGCTGCTGTTCTAAATAACTTGCAAAGTGAGCTTTATTATAATTCATAGTTTTTATTTCTCTTATTGTTATATAAAATACATCTAACAATTACTGTATGTTACATTTAAAGAATAAAAATAATTATAGAAGCTATACAATGAATTATTAATATGTCTTTGATATTTTAATATTTATATATAACGATTCAAAATATTTAAAAATAATTTTTAGATGCCATAAATTACATTTTATTTTTTCAATAACTTCTATGTTTAATTTTTGAACTATATAATATGATTTCAAAATGGATTAAATGATTAAGTTATTAATTGATTAGATTATTATATTTATTATTAAAACAATTTTTAAATTTAATTTTGAGCTGTGATATAAATTCAGCAATTAATAAGGTTATATAAAAATATTCTTTTTATATTTTGACAATGAAATAACGAATCAATTTTTTAAAATAACGAAATATTTATTATATATCTTTAATTTTTTAGTAGTATGACAAATAAATATGAATTATAAAGATTAAGCCAAACAAATATTTCAAAAACATTTCATATACTATTTTAACGAGATATTCACAGTAAAAGAAGCCATGGAGATATAGCTAGTATACCCAACATAATAGAAATTAGAATTGTTGATTATGGATTCTTAAGATATATTTTATCTATTCTTCAATATTGATTATTACATTTTTCTCACACAAATGGCATGTTTCTTTATCGCTACAAAATTCAGATGAGTTCTTTAAGAAGTTTGTAAAAATTTGATCTCATTTTTTGAATATTGCTTTAAATTATTATATTTTCAATATTATCGGTTATACTATACAATAATCGTTTTCAAATAATTGGCAAATATTTTTTTAATAGTTAGGTAAATTGAATATGTTATTTTGGACATTTACAATAAAGGTTTTAGACATCATTTTTATTTCTGTATAGAAGACAAAACACAATGGGTGTTTATAAAATGTTTTATTATTCTCTAACGTTTGCAAATTGATTATATTATAATTTTTTAAAAATATAATCAAGTCTGAAATATATTTGACAGTTATTTATTGTAACGCGATTCTTTTAAAACGCTTACACAATAAATTAAAAACATTGTGAATTATAAATAACATATTTTAGAATTCTTGACATGCAAAACAGATGTTGTAGCATACACAATCAATATTAGGGGAAATATTTAAACTTTTAAGGTTTCATTTAAGTGAAAAGTGAACAATATTAATAATATAAAATACTGAAAAGGGTTAATACAAATATAAAGTTGATTATTTAAAACCGATTATAGAGAGATAAATTGTAATAGGAATATATTAATAGCACACTTTAATAATTCATTGAATAAGTTACACGATAGACAAAGGTATTACAAAGAAAAATTAGTTTTATTTAGCTATTATATATTATTATCTGTTATTTTAAATTGAAATTTTTTTTTACAAAGCGAGTTGGAGTAAGACTGGAGTAAGACTTTAAACAATACAAATATCAATAAAGAATGAACTGAGAGACATTTTTATAAACGAAATATTGATGATTTGTGTTGAATAGATTGATTTCGACTAATTAACGGATATTATGGCAACGATCACTATTCCTTAACGACTAAAATGTTTCCTTCGTTCACTTAGGTACTTTAATTAGTTATAATGTTAATCTAAAGCAGTGATATAAATAATATAAGTATTTAATTAAATTTACAAATTTGCGATTCCGAAGTGGAACTTCTTAAACAAAGTAGGTTGTAATGGACAGGAATTTGTTTAACCACAACTATTATGAAGTCAAGGGTACGTAGGGTCGTAGCGTAGCGGCGTGTTACAACTAAGTCTTACATCGTTACAGCAACACGGGATTGTGTTACTATATACTGTAAGACTACTTCTAACTGTAACATTTCAACATGGCTAGAGGGGAGGATGAGTCGCATGTGACATATTAATCTAAAATATATTATATTTTAAAACACTTTAATGAAAGCATACTTATTTCATTGGATAATGCAAATAATGTTTTCAAATAATTGGATAACTGTTTGTTATTAAACACAGTATTTATGTTTTCCATCATATTCTTTGAAGACTGTTTCTTAAATTGTTGCTCCGATGAATTCTACAGTTATAAAATCGAATGTACTCATAATTCAATCCCTTTCCTTATTTGTGGCTCTTTTAAGCTCTCTGGGTAACTTTTGGTTTGCCGTCATTATTATTTACAACAAATCTCTTCATAAGCCGAATTATTGTTTAATATTTTGTGTTGTTATTTGTGACTTTTTGATCAATATTCTTATATTTCCAGTATTGGCAATACAAATTATATATTCCATAGTAATTGAACATATTTATATTAATAATTTGTTCTGTAAAATATGGATATTTTTTCAAAATTTTCTGACAAATTCGTCAGTTTATGGCCAACTTCTTTTGTCTTTAAATCGATTTTTGGCAGTTTTTAAGCCAATATTTTATCGATCTTATTTGACAAAAAGATCGACCATTTTTTTATTTCTCATTGTCTGCACTTCAATTGGGATATTCTTCCCACTTTTCCTGAGGCTAACGAAATTAATTGACCATAAAACGAATTTGTACCGAGGTGGGTGTTCAATTGTTATGTTGAGAAAATCTGCACCGATTATTATAATCGTTGTGTACGCAATAATACCAGTTGTTCCAAGTTTTCTGGCGTATGGTTGCATTGCTGTACAAATCATGAGAACAACTCAGGCCTCCCGTCCTCAAATACTTCGAAGAGCTAAAGGAAGTCTCTGTATGTTCCTCTGTATGGCTCTCTTTACCGTCTGTTTCTTCCCCAGAATTGTTATGATGTCAATAAAACCAACACTCATCTCAATAGAATGGAGTCTGTTTGTGTATCGACTGAGTTTCAGCCTGAATCCTGTAAGTGTTACAATTTGTTTAAAATAATAATTAAATATTTAATGAATTTTTAAAAAAATTTTCCTAAAGTAACACTTTTAAAAGAAGTGTTCTAAAATACTTTTAAAGTAGCCAAGAGCCAAAACTCCAATGAAAGTATGTCTCTTAACAGGCTTTGGAAAACGAAACCGGAAGTCGTTCAATAAAACAAACATAACCCAATAACCTCGAATAACTAAAAAGGATTAAAGGATGAGCCGACTGGAGAATCGCTTAAGCCTAGGACTAATCTTTGTGATAAAATATCGACAAACTGACAATGCAAAAAAAGAATCTCAAAAGGAATGTGCTGAAGTAGTTTATAGTGCCAATAAAGCAAACTATTGTCGAATACGTCAGTTTGACATGACAAAGCCTCTCAATTATGTAAAAGTTATCTGAGGATATCCTTGAGGGCTACACCTACTTAAATCTATCATCTACCTTACCATTGCGAATAGATTGAGGTTTGGTGGACATTAAATTCAAATGCTATCCAAAAGTGGAAACAGAAGGGACCAGAGTCCAGCTGATACCATGTTATATCGCTCTCGTTCCAAAAGCAAAAGCAAAAGTAGGATCCAGATAATTTGAAAAGCCAGGTTCACAACTGTGATAAAACCGGAACACGAAATAAAAATGGATTGATATTATTTAAACTCTTAGATTAGGAAATTCCCAAAATAGTTTAAACAGAACGACGGAGCGAGCAAAAGCAATTTAGTAAAAATCCATGGAAAAACCTTTTTCCTCAAAATCAGTAAGATTACAAACTGCAAACCGAATAATCTGCTTCAAAAGTTTAATGAGGTCCTAAAAAAGACTGCTCGTCCTAACAAAGTATTCTATTGCTGTTGCTGGAGGTCAGCTCAAATGTTTATAATGAGTTCGATAACTAAAGTGGGTAGCTAAACCTGAAGAGAGTAAAATCAAGCGGGGCTGGTTCTCACCAATTCCCGAGACGATGATGATGTTGATTTTTGGCAGCTCTCTGAACCACTGCAGATCATGTTGATTGAAAACTACGACACTTTGAGAATGAAATTGGGATTTCTCGATTGATATACATAGAATAATATATTTTTTATTGATACGAAGATCTACAAAGAATAATTAATTAAAAATAGCGAGTTTTGTCCTTTTAATCATAGACATTAGATTTATCCTTCATAACGTTAAGTATTTAAATAAAAGAGGTCGACTAAGATGAAATGATAGAGTAATTGCTACAAATGTATATATATATATATATGTATGGTATTGTTTAATACTTAGTTTAAATATTTAAAAAAAAATTCATTACATGTTTTTTTTCAAATAAACAATTTATACAAGTTGAACGATTAACCGGTGACAAATATTTCAAAGGGGAACGAACTTTTATAAAATATTAATATGATCATGAGGGGGTACTTTGCTTATGACATTAATTTGCTGAAGAATATTTCGATCAAAGGAGGTAGAACTTCCCGAAGTTATGACTTTAATTATGTTTAAATATTTAGTAAAAGCAAATTAAATATAGCTTTAAGTATTTGTGAGTTTAGTTAAGAATAAAGATGATTGTCACCGTGTTCATTAGATGAATCCATTAGAACTAATCATTTAATATGCCAATAATGTTTAGATTGTTTAGATTGTGAAGATAATTTCTTATGTTTCAAAAGTTTAATGAACTTACTACTTAGTCAACGAAATAATACAAATAGTACTTAGAAGTTATAATTTAGTATTCTTAATAATTGTCTACCAAGAGAAAGAACGAATCTTTAGATTGTGAAGATATTATTTCAAAAGTTTTCATAAACTTACTTATAGTTAACGAAATAATAAATTTAGAAGTATGAATGATATTTTAGTATTCCGAATAATTGTCTACCAAGAGAAAGAACGATTTTTTACCTTACAGCTTAGTCTATATAGTACCAACATGTATATGAATGCCATTGCCGGTTTTATTGTTAGTATATTGTGAACAATACACTTAATTAAAATGTTGTCAATACAGGGAGTTTCTCATTAATTTCATAGAATCTTATTATGACGATAAATTAGTAGTCAAGAAATCAAATTTATACCATTTATTTATTTCTAACATATTATATCAAAAACAAAAATATAAATTATTTTCACTAAATTATACAAATCACAAATTTTTGTGTTCATTTTAGTTTTATAGTCAGATTATAAATGTGTGTCTTTGAATCTAGTGTTTATATAGTAGGAACATTTAGAAATGAAGTGAATTTAGCGGTACTTACAAATGCTGTAAATTTTCTTTTATTATTATATAATTAAAAATGTTTAATAATCATTTAAAAATGTAAAACAAAAAATATAACTTTTATCAAAAACTTAAAATATTTAAAAAATCAAAATTTCATTTCTTAAATTGTTATTTGCATTCAAATATATTTCACATTTTCTGTTTTAGGTTTTCTACTTTTTCTTCGACAGTCAGTTACGGAAAGTCAGTATTGAATTCTTCAAGACAAAGATCTCAAAGAGTCAACAGGGTGTTTCCAACGAAATCAGTTTAACAAATTAATTATTTTATAACATCAACTTCATGGTTTTTTATTCGTTTACTTCGAAACAGTAAACCAACTAATCTAGGATAAAGATTTTGTACAAAAGAAAAATAATATTTTAAAATAATTTATTTGACTTTAATTTCATTTGTTGTTTTTTAATCCTATTTTATTCTATTAAAATCAAAATTATTTTAAGTGAAATAATGTATAGAAATAATTTTAAAAGAAATTCATAAACGTTTAAAATATTTACTACAATTAAAAACGAATTATATAATGAATATTGGAATAAATTAAATGAAAATTATAAGTTCTTTGGATAATATTTTAAAATAAAGATATTATTTCACAAAATTCAACACGAAATGTATAGTATAATAGAAGTAAAACAGATATTGTGATAAAATTAACCGTTATAACAAAAACAAAATACAAACTAAATTCAATTCAATTCAAATTAAAAAAATAAAAATAATCGATTTGTGAACATGATAGTATTTTTAAATAACTTTCCTAAAATTAAAAAACATTCGATATCGTTGGAAAGTCAATTGTTATACTATCAAATAGACATCGATTCGATCAATAATATAATTTAACGTAAAAAACTCAATCTTTTGCTTTTTTAATTGAAAGCGTTTTTTAAAAAAAATATACTGATACTTGTCCTACGAGTGGTTTTAATTTATTTTTTTGTTTTAATTTAAAAATATCAGTTATAGGTTTATAATCATATACAACAAAACTTTTTAAAACGAAATTAAACCATTTTTTATGAGAAATAGTCATTTTCTTGTAAAGTAACCTAATACTGTAGAAACACAAAAACAATGTAGAAAAATAAAAAAAAGCTCTGTGGTCCACACCAACTCTTCTAACACCGGCAGACGTCCATTTCGGAATGTTCGACACCATTATCTGCAATTATAGCAAAGTCAATGTTGGTATCTCTTTCCTTGTATCTGGAGGGGGCTAGCGACCGGACTTGATCATTCCTGTACTTACTCCATCGTCAAAATAAGGCGGTTTTT
>JAUZNC010008872.1:0-29022 GCA_034780395.1 Vannuccia rotundouncinata | reverse complement strand
GCTTAAACATAGGTATAGGTATACTGATTGAAAAGGGCACTAGGGTAAAATTCAACCTTGATAATAGGTTATAATAGGTTATTATAGGTTATTCTTTGGATAGAATTACTGTGGCTTAAACATAGGTATAGGTATACTGATTGAAAAGGGCACTAGGGTAAAATTCAACCTTGATAATAGGTTATAATAGAAAAAAAGTGTAATTTAAATTTTAAATTTATGCAAACAAAACTGATAAATGTTTTAATGTCCACAAATGGTCACCAACATATACTTGTATATACTTATACTAAACAAGCTTAGATGTATCCATTTAAAACAAGAAAAACTGGTTAGTTCCTCAGTAGCAATTATTTAAAACTTCAATAATTTAATACTAATTCTTTATTTTATATATTACAGATTTGCAATATATAGGTTCACATATACCAATCACAATTAGACAGATTGCAGTAATGCTAAGAATAGTTAAATAAATTATTAAAATAATATGGGTAATATACATTCACTTTATATTATGTATACATATAGTATATATTATGTTTGTATATAGGATGTCTTTTTTTCTGTGACAATTACATGCCCAAGACTTCAGCCATTTGATTTCCTATCTCTTTATATATATAAAATTGGGCTTTCTATGCACAAGATCTTAGCAATTTTTGCTATTAAAATAAATTACTTTATGTTAAGTATACAGCAATATACAATAAAATTCAGTTTCATGATTTTAGCTATTCTATTTTATAACCTTGGTTAATACTAGTACAAGCACATTTTCAGGGTCCCTAAGCAGACTATACTATATATATATATAAAATAACTTCAAACTTTTAAATGCATTATTTTTCTAATATTTTAGAAATTGAGATAGTAAAATTATTTCTCAATGTGTAAGATTTTGTAATATTTCAAAAAAGTCTTACATTTTTCAAATAGATGTATATGAACCAGGTCTTAATATTAAAAGATGTAAAGTCTTGAATAAAAAATGTGTTATAAAAATAGTTTTACTTTATTTATATCTAATTTAGAGATCTTTGGGTCTATATTTGTATAATAATATTTTTTTGTTTAAATATAATTATGTTAATTAATTTTCTTATATTTTAAATTGAGTTATGGAGATTTTTCTAAGTGAATTGGAAACTAAAATCTCATTGAAATATGATTAGAAACCAGTCATCAAATATGCTGAACTGACTCACTATATAACACAAGTACCTATAGTTGGATTATTTTGCAGATGTTCATTAAGAATCACACCATACTGTAATATGTCAGCAATTGGATATTTTTAAATATAAGGAAATTAATAAAAATAATTAAAGATAATCGAGGTATGACTTATAGCAGTAGTACATACAGCTGTCATATATTCACATGAAATTGTAATTTTATTCTGCTAATAATTATGGATTATATTTATTTATTATACATTTTTAGATTTTAAAAAACTGTGACTCATTTTTTCTGACCCACAACTCAATATGGTGGATAATCGAGGGGATTTTATAAAGTGTAGATACAGTTTGTATTTAAGTGGGAGTGGTGTTGGATATATAGAGATTTTATAATGAAGGGAAATTCGTTCCAGACAAATGTGCTGAATAATCAAGGGTTAACTGAATATAGATTAAAATTTGTGTATCAAATAAAAAATTTCAGGCTACTTCCTTGATACCTGCTATGTTACAATTCTTTATTGTAAACTAGTTATATTTTAAATTTAGTTTGAACAAATTTTTTCTGTCAATTAATAGGTAATACTAAAATTTTATAATTATTTAAAGATTTTTTATTGATGTATTAATTAGTTATAAATAAGCACAACACAACATACTGGTAACAGTATTATATTTTGTTATAATTGAATCACTTCAAACAAAATTATTTATTTTATATTTAAATAAATAAGATCTGTAAAATTAAACATGATTTATTCATTATAACAAATTGAACTAAATTTTATTATTTCAATTTTAATTATGACATATTCAAAGTCTTTAATTAATTTCAATACCATTTATATGAAAATATAATTTTGAAGTTGGTTATATACCACCAAATGGGGTAACTCAGAAACCATTTACTTAACCATGTAAATTAATGAAATACTATAATTTAATACTATATTATTAAACATTGATCAGTATCTATTTCATTAAATTTTTATGTTTGTATATTGTCAGATTCAAATTTTTAATTACATTTAACTGTTCAACTAAGTGCTAATAATTGAATTGATTTATAACATATGTATATTTTTCTAATTGATAATCACAACAATGCCAAGAAAATACAATAGTGAAAACGATATAAAACTATACTGTATCAAATCCTGCAAGAACTTCGAGAAGCTATGGATCATGTAAAAGCAGAAATGCTGATTTTGACAGCAGAAAAATATTCAAAGTGCCATGTGCAACACTTCATCAACATGTTAATGTCATTAAGAAACGTGGCCATCTTTTTATTTTATCTGCTAATGAAGAACTAGTATTGTTCGACACACTTAGCCAACGAACTTGCATAATAGAGTTGTAATTTTTATGTTTTTGATTTAATTAAGATATTGATAACAAATATTTATGCAACTTGTCATAATGTGCCAAGATTCAAAGACAATTGGCCAAGTACAGATTTTGTTTGTTCCTTTACGAAATATATCTGAACCTGTTAAGAACATTGTATCTTCTAATTCAAATGCTACTAACACAGTTAAGATACTTAAAAGGAACAGAGATAAATGAAACAAGAAGGGTGACAGCTGGCACAGAAGTCACCATTGAAGCCTTTGTGACTACCAGCGAAGCACAACCAATTCCAATAGTAGAACCTGAAGGATTTCTTCTCTTGCTTCATGATTCTAGTTCAGAGAAGAAACTGTTTAAAGACAATGCTTGCTACTTCTGAAGTCAAGACTTTAAAACATATAATGGTCCTGTACATATAATGGAACCTACAATGCAACTGGTGTGTGAATATCCTACATAGAAATAAATTTTTAAAGCTAAAAATGAACTAGTATGATTTATTTTGATTAATTTATCATTGAATGACATGTTTGTTGTTCATGTTACCCCATTTTTGTAAAAAAATAATCTCTTGCCAACCCGTTGTGCCAATACTATAAAATGGAATTATGTATTTAAAAATGTAAATTGTGTGGGTAAGATATGTGTTGCGGCTTATGAGGAGTTCCACTTTTATTTATTTTAGGAGAATACTTCAAATAAAGTGTCCGATTTCCCACATTTGATAATAATTCTTGAGGTAATTTCTATAAGTAGTAATAAAGAAATTCTAATTAAATTAATTTTGTAAAAATTATCATGTTAGTATAATTAAATTTTAAAAGTTTTTTTTTGTATTATCTAATAGGGCGAGAGATTAATTAATACAATTACTGCAAAATGTATATAATAATAAAAGTAAAATAAAAACAATCTATGATACAATTAACCGCTACTAAAAAGTTAGTACTACAATACAAACCAAATTACATTTTAAAAGAACAAATATATTCAATTAAAGAAATTGTTCTGTACATTAATGGTTAACTCTGTTACTTATTTACTAGTTTGTAATACAAATAATATTTTATAATTTAAATATAATAAGTTGATTCTGAGGTTGTATTTATTCTAAAATCATAGCTATAATTCAAAGGTTTGAATGATTTAAAATACGAATGAATCAAATATTTTATGATCCCTGTATTTTTTATTTTTTTTTTTTAGTATCATCACTATGGGGGGACAAATGACCAAATTGTTGCCTGGTTTGTATGTTGGCAATCTTAGGAATGCCCAGGATGAAGATGAATTAAAAAAGAATGAAATAACACACATTCTATCAATTCATGACCTGAGAACTGAAATAGCAAAGGTAAATTAATTGTGTGTTAAGCTTATATGAAATTGTTATTATTGTAAAAAAGTAAAAGCGGTATCTTTCCAGAAAGAACACAGAAAACATGTAAAAATTGTGGCCTCAGATAACCCCAATCAAAAATTGTCGATTCACTTTCGACAATCAAATGAATTCATCCACGAGGCTCGTTCTGCAAATGGAGCTTGCTTAGTTCACTGGTAAGATTTAAACTCTCACTATGGATCTTAGCTAGTATTAACCCTGTTTTATATTCATGTCACTTTACAGCATGGCAGGGGTATCCCGTAGTGTCACACTTTGCGTCGCGTACATCGTGACCATAACAGACATGCCCTACGCAACAGTGATCGAGTCAATACGCGGTAGGCGCCAGATTGCCAACCCTAATTTCGGATTTCAGCGACAACTGCGCGACTTTGAAGTTGCTATGGGACCGCTGGAGAAGCGACAACTGCTGGAAAATAAGTTCGGTATCTGGCCACATGTTCAGGAGGATTTGGCTTTTCTAGAAGAGGGAGTCAGGATGTTCCGTGAGCCAGAGACATCTGTGGAACAGGCGACTGGGTCGGCTCAGACAAAGAACTCATCGTTTTTTGTTGTTTCCCATGTCAACTATCGGGATCTCTCAGAGGAGCAAGATTCCGAGGAGGTTTTGGGATCGACGTCATCCTCTGATCCCTCAACTGGAGGGGATGTCACCCACATGTGACCATCTAGCAGTCGTTTGATTGAAAATATGGAGTTTAATATACATAATTTTTATGCAGGGTGTTTATCTGATGTGTAACAGAAAATCCTCCAATATTGAGTTTCACATATTTTTGTATTATACAGAGTTGTTTTAGTTGAAAGAATTTATTGTAGTTCATTGTACGCGACAATTCCACTTCACCTACTTTTGTAATAATAGGCTCAGAATTAAAAGCTTTATACTTCATTTCTTAACAATGGTTGAAATCATTTGATATATTACAATTAATAATTTGTACACATCTAATAATTTTGCACTTTTTACAGTATATGTTTTTATTTATTTATTAGACATTTCTGTAATAATTAATATTCGGATACAGAATGTAAATTTATTGACCTGTTATTTAATAATAAGTTCATACATGTTTTAGAATTATAAAATTCATAAAAAAAGATTTGTTATAGGGTAATCAATTATTTAATCAATAATGTTATCGTTACAGCTATTAATGTTAATATTAATATAGCTATATTTTAATGTTTCTTTTTTCCGATCTGTTAAACATTTTGTAGCTATTATTATTTATTTTGTTTTAATATTATTCGGTTTTATTTCTTATTTGAAAGATACTTATTTACTTGTAATTATTACTCCTATGTAATATATAAGAATTTAACATTTTTAATATTATTAAAATACAATTTTTCCAGCAAAATGGAATATAATTAAATGCGTTACTTTAGATAGGACATTTACAGTTTGTATTACATTTTATCCACCTCAATACTGGGTACGTTTATGAATTCTTTTCTGAACATAACCACATTCTGAATATGAGGATGTCAATTTTATTTTATAATTTGTGATTTTTGTCTTTATAATGTTTTTTTACTCTTCTGCGATACTTTTACATTTATTAACCATGTTATACACTTGTAATAAATGATACCGAAATATTGTTTTTTACGATATCATGTAATATAATAATACATTTAATTGTTTTTCAAAAATCTGTATTTTGTTCTGCTCTAAATAAGTTTAGTCTGAATTCTGTTTAGATTAATATCTAATTTATGTTAATAATGATTTACAATCAGTGACTATTGCTTTCTATTCAGTGAATTGGAAAATAGTATATTAACTTGAATTTAGTAACATGAGTCAACATTTATTAGAATAATCAAAAATTGTTTCCAACTATAAATTTAATATATTAATATTATATATGATTATTTTTTTAGCTGAAGAAAGCTCAATGGAATTGTTTGGTGACTTTGACGATTCCCTTTTTGAATCTAAGGAGAAGACCCCAATAACTGAATATGTTCCTTATATCGTCAAATCGGAAAGGAAATGTGTACGTATAACATGCGCGTGATTTGCACAGAATTTCTACAAGTTCGAATGCGAACTACTACGGATACTTAGTCTTGTTTTAGCAATCATCTTCAGAGATATATTAATCTGTGGAATTAAGTAACTCCAATATAGCTAAAAAAACTATTTTTATTAATCAAACTCTGCACTCGAGTCTTGTGGATGTACGGCTCACTGTTTCTGTTCTTCGTTGACTTCAGTGGTTCCTAGAAGACGAACCGCCCTCTGATCCAGATGAATTGGTTCGAATGTTAAAATCTCAGAGTGATTACTACTTTGTTACAAAAGAATACAGTCTTGCTCTCGATGCTTGTCAAAGATTGCTGGGTGAGAACCTATTCTTTATTTAGTTGTTTATTAATATTGGTTAATATTATTGCTAGCTTCATTAATTTAAATTATAATTTGCATTTATGGATCGTTTAAATCAAATTGTTTTGTTTTGTTTGCACATTTTTCTGATTTAAGTAAACCAGATAACAATATTTATATCGTCTTTACCTACTAATTGTATTTAAATACTGACTATAGTATTACTTCGTATTTTAGTTTAATCCATATCAAAAATATATATCTTTCCAGAAAGACCTAATCTAAATAAGATCTTACAAGCTGGGTTAAAACTTGTGTAAAAATTAATAACTAGTTCAATGCTTTCTCTATTCTTAAAGTTATTAAAATTTTCAGTGCCATTTTTATTGCTGTGGAATTTCTGATGTAGTTATCTGTTGTGTAGTTGTATTTACATAATGGTGTGGATTGTTGTTTTCTTAACTATTGAATTGACTTTTGATTTGCTAATGATCTATTGTTATATGGTGAATTTTATCTAATAAATTCTCTAAAATGATTTATTCTAGAATTTGGCTATTCTTATTGAAAAGCAAAAACAATTACAAACACTATAGAAAACACTTTAACTTGTTTTTATATAATTAACCAAACAAAAGAGTTTTGGATTTTTTATAAAAAAACTCTTTAATAAAACTTACCATCCTCCTTCTCATCATCTATCTAAATTAAGATGACTGTAATCTTCTTCTGCTGTCAAACGCGCAACAATTATTTTTTTCATTTCATCTTATTCTCTGATGTGTCATGAATAATTTGTCATTTTAGCTCTTCTACCGAACCACAACGTCCCTACACAGCGTGATATACTCGAAACCAAGATTCGCTGTCTTATTCACCTGGGGGATTTTACCGCGGCTCTTATTGGTGTTGATAATCTGGTAAGAAGAGAGATCGAACATATTCTTGAGAGCATAAAAATGTGAATTTGTTTATTTTCATTTGCTTTTTTTTAACAGAAACATGTGTACATTTATTGTAATAAACTTTTTACATTACTTGTTAGTAATATCTCTACTTCGATAGTAATTCTCTAAGTGAAGTATAACTTTCTTCGGGTAAATTGTTAGATATTCATAACTCGAGTCCACCAAATATGTTTTTGACATCCGCTGATACATCTTAAATTTTACTTCTTAGTTCCAATTGTGCCAATCAGAAGAGCAGAAAATTGCTGTTTTTAATCTCCTCAGCTATCTCTACACGGAACAAAAAGATTTCCTAAGTGAGTTATCCTCATTATCGTTTTATAACTGATATATTTACTTAATGTTAGAATGAAATTTTATTTAAAGAAATTATTCGAACGATTCAACGACTTCTTCTGTCAATTCCCGATCATGGTCGGCTTTGGCTTCACCTTGGCCAATTATCAGTCTCCACGTTATCAGTGCTGGAAGAATGTGATTGGTTGCCAGTTCTCTGTATCGTCAAAGCACGATTTCATCTCAAATCCTCAAGTGTATCATTAAATGATTCTTTTAATCAAATCTTTGATAAAGTAATGTATAATTCTTTTCAATTTATTTTTCTGAATAGTATTTTTATTTATTTGATAGATGATTAATTAAAAAAAAAATTGATAGCTATCAGAAATTCAACCATAGTTAGAAATTCAAAACTTGTTGGCTCAATACCTACTGTAACCTAAACCAGTAATCATGAATATATTAATATACCTACTTGAAATATGTAATTTAGTTGTAAATTAAATTTTATTAAGATAAACGAACTTAAAAATGTTATCGAATGAATTTGGTTTTCCTAATTAAGTGGTCGACCAATTCAGAATATTATATAAATAAATAAATAAATAAATCTATTAACAGACATTTGATTAAACATTATTATGCCATTATAATTATATTATTTATTGCAGTTGTTTTACAAATTCAGTAATTTTTAGTTTTGGTTATCATTTTTAGAGAAATTTGTTTCATTATACTAGTTTTAGTTTTACACCAGTTTGGGATATCAAAAATTCATAAATAATAACTCTGGTCGTTAACATAATATAATTATACCATTTAGGTATTGTAAGTAGGTAACCCTTTTTTTGTTTTATATGAAATATTTTTTTTTAGAATTTATAAATATATTTATAAATTATTACTTTTTAAAAATCGTTTTGAATATTAACGAATTTCTATTAATAAGTTGTGTTAAAAATTTGATTTCTTTAACTCTTACGTAAAATATCTTTACTAAAATTTATTTAATGTTTGACAAATACCTTATATTTTTTTCGGATATAGTCGAAATCATTTTGTTATCTTTTTAATAACTTTTCAGATGGACACGGATTTGAAGAATCTCAACTTATGTAATTATGTGACCCAACAATCTGTAAAGGTTAGAATCATTGAATCAAATTATCATTAGATGAATGTGCAAATAAATATTAGTTGATAATTTATACAGAACGGTGGTTTTTATTATTAAATAGTTTACAATAATTTCCTTTATATAGAAAACCTTCTTTTATAGTGAACCTTGATAGAGATAAACGATTGTTTAATGTTATAAAGGTTGTCACATTCGAGTTTTATTCAAAAATAGGTCGATAATGCATTAAAAAAGACTACCAATTTGGAATTTGCTATTGATTCGTTGTTCGTTATTGATTTTAGAATATTTTTATATTTAAAACAACGAAGTACGCAATGTTTAAATATAAAATCCCGAAAAGTTCAATACATCACGATTATGCAAATAATGTAAAGCGTTAATTATGCAATGGAAATCCTAATGTACGCAATTTGAATAACGAAAAATGTATTCTTGAAAATCCCAAATCTATATACAATAAAAATCGTTATGTAAGCAATGAAAATCCCAATGTACGCTATGGAAATCCCAAATATAAGCGAAGGAATCTCGAAAAATTCAAGAAGAATGTTTTGTTTATATGTATTGGGAAAATACCGGTGTATTTATCGATATCGATTAATTGATATCCTATTTATAGACTGAATGTTTGAATGGTTAAATTTTAATTTTAAGATTAAACTACAAGAACTATTTTCAAAAAGCCGATTAAGTTGATTATGGTGATTGTAGAGTCAAACATACTCTGTCAAAAATACTGAAATCGAGATCTTTTAGACGTAAATTGTGTATTTTGATATTTTTAGTAGTATAAAAATGCATTTTAAAATTTTATTTTTTAGAGTGCGTTAATCAGATTGGATAAGGAAAACAGTTCAGTGGACCAATCTTCTTGCTCCCAACCAATTTCCCAGAACAACGAAACTGACAGTGACATTAAATTAACAGTTAATGACGTCATATCTGATGACACTTATCGATTTTTTGTAGAAACATTCTGGAGTCCTTTACTTCCTTTTCTATAATTTTGTATTTATAAATATCTATTTTATTTCCATCTTGTATTTGGAGTTTAATTTAGTTTATTTTGATTTCTGTAATATATGGGTGACTCGATCACTACTGTGAACGATTATAATTTTATTTATGTTAGAAGAAATTGTTTTGGATAATAATAGAGAATATATTTAAAATATTAAATTAAAGAGCAGATAGTTTATTGGTAATCCAACTTTTCTAATTTATTAAAAAAAATTATTGGGTTAACTGTATGCAAGTAAAGTTTTTACAACTACAGATAATTTTAAATTAGTACTGTTCAGTATCAATTCTTAACATTTTAGTGTTGTCAAAATGTGACTAACTGAAAAAGTCATTTATTTCCTAATTATGTTAAATTTAACTGAAAATTCAAAGATCTATGGAAAGTTTTATAAATTGAAAAGATTCTTGATTCATAATTTTGTTATCGTTTTCATATATATGATTAAATTTATTTAGTAAAATTTTTTTCATTTATATTTGTATGGTCTCTAGATAAAATAAATATTTTTTGCAAAATGGCATTATTTTTTTGCTTAGAAAATTTATGCATAATTTTTTTTCTGTAATTTTAGAGTACATTTTAATGTCAAAATTTTAGTAAAATAAATAATTTGGTTAAGATAGTTACGTAAATACTATTACATTAGTCTACATTTTAACGATTAGAAAGATTTATTTAAGAAGTAAATTATACGGTTTACTGAGATTTTGAATTTACGAAGACGCTATAAAGATATTACCGATTTATAAAATAATTTAATTTCTGTTATATGCACAGGTAGAATTTGACTTTATTAAGATATAAGATTGTTTTGAGTTGGTCCTTAAACTTTAGATTGGACTCAGTATTCTGAACGCATAAATTTTTTTGGAGGCAAATTTTATTACATTACAAATATGGGAATTCCAGATTAGTTTGTCGTTCAAAGTAAATCCAAACAGTTTTAGGAACGTTTACTTGCCGGACGTTCGTGAAAGGAACAGGCTGAGTATTTTTTAAGGTTAATTTTGAGGCCATGAGCTGTCGACCAGACAAGCATATTTTTATGCTCTCCATGAACGATCAAAATGTTCACTTTATTTGGTCCGCGAATAATTGGGAGAATGAAAGTAGTGTCGTCAATAAATTTTACCATTTTGATATCTTGAGAAGTGGGCGCGAGAACCCCCAGCAACCAGGCAATATAAAGCCTGGCCAAGGACGGAACTATTGGGGACCCCTGAAGTGACGGGTTCAATTGAGCTCATGGTTTTACCAATTCGAACCGATTGAGTACCGTTTGACAGGTAGCTCTGGATCCACTTTGTAAAAGTAGATAGAAAGTTTGTGTTTTGCAATCGCTGAATTATATTTTGGTGGGTTAGGATGTCGAAGGCCTTGGAGTAATCGTAGGCAATAATCTATACGCCAACGACGTCGTTCCTATCAAGGAGAGAAAGAGTATATAAGCGATATGATGACACACGTGATGAATGAATTACGTCGAGCCCCGAATTGGGTTGCTCCAAAATGTTCGTTAAATTTTCAAAGCTGAGATTTAAGTACAAATGTTTAGAGAATTTTTGAGTGCACAAGGAGCAATGAGATTGGGCGAAGATTTGATAGGTCAGTTTTGGTACTTTTGGGAACTGGGATAACATGGGCGGGTGTCCACATATCGGGAGAAATACATTCGTTGATTGATAGATTGAAGATGTGCGTTAGTGGACTGACTAGAAGATGAGCAGCTTCTCTGTAGATAACCGTAGAGACGCAATCACTGCCCATTGATTTGGAGGGATTCAGTAATTGCGTTAGTAATTTTCCACATGTCTCGGGAGCTGCGTTGGACGAGTAAATTGACTGTGCTTACCACACAGCATTTTTACAAGTGGTACATGCTTGTTTGCTCTTTTGTTTACTGTTCTGCAGACAATGTAGCATATAGTTCGTTCACGGTTTTGAACAAGAGCCGGTTGAGGCGCTTCTCTTTGGTAGTCGAATGCACCAAGATACCGCAATATGCCTTTGTGGAGATAGTCATTGTCTGGTATACAATGAGCCATGTAGTCAGAACCCAACACTTTGGACAAAGCATGAATGAAACACTTTTTGCCACCTTGCTTGATCCTCGGAAATAGATTTGACCGGTTTGTGTGCGGAAATGTCCAGCATCCGATCTAGGTTTCTCATCGTCCACACCTATTCTTTTTCTTCAGTGTACTCTTTCGATGTGCAGCTGAACATGTGGACGCCTGTTTCGAATGTGTTGTATTTCAAAATAAAGAGGGGTTTGTTTGTACCTTGTTGACAACTTTCATGAAGATGTTCACTTGATAGTCACAGTACTACCTTGAAATTCCGCTGTGCATGACGAGGTGCATAATTAATAAGCATTTTTGGGGTGTAGCAGCTAAATTTCGTTGACGAACCAAAACTTTTTCCCAGCGGGTATGATTACATGCTTAAAGTTTGTCCAAAATAGTTTCATTTCATGATCATGATCGCAAAAATGAAGAAATGGATTAGCAGAAGCAGTTGTGTATTTTTTATTTAAGTTCAGTTTATTAAGAGAAAATTTCGATAGACCAATTCGAAGATAACCTCACTCATATAACTGTTGTGTCTGCTGTCATATTTAGAAATGAATTGAATGTCACTAATAAACAATACATAGGTATTTACTATAGTACATCTCAATAAAACAATATGTCTGAGAATCAAAATGTAGATACTATATATACCTACATGTCTATATACCTAAATTACTTTTTATTTATACAACAATAATACAAAGTGATCTAAATTGTTAAGCACATTTATAATAACCGAATATAATACAATTCATGAACATTAATATATTAAAGATAACAATTCATTATATTCATTAATTGAATTTCTCAATATTAGATTATTTAGTGTATTTTTATAAGATGGATTTTAATTACCGATTTCTGATCTTTTTATAATCAATGTAATTACTAGGAGGAAAGTAAAGGGGTTGAGATTAAATTCTTGCTTTAAGGGAGGGAGAAAGGGATCTAAACTTATCGCAGGATCCGAGCTAAAAAACACGCCATTTCTAAAGTGATTGTTTTCCCTCAAAGTTTGTCTTTCTCGTAGCAATGAGCCACACATATATATTTTAATTTTTTCAGGAAAAAAATGCACATATCCATTTGAAGATTTTTTCACGTTAATAAAAAAGATTTACACTCAAAACCAGAAATACTTTTTCACATTATAATAAACGTTTTCTAAAAGTTATAGTGAATTAGAATAATTATAAAATTCAAAAATCGTTCGCTAAATGACAATTTTTGTATATATTTTCATTTTGATTCCAATTTTTTTAAATAAATAAAATACAACAAATCTCAAAATATAGACTTCCCTGATAAAAATGCTTGTTAAATTGTAAAGAATAAATTTTAATTAACCAAATTACAAATTTAACACAAAAAATTATTTATAATATTCATAAAAAACGAATTACACACAACTGCTTTTACTACACATTTTCTTGTAATGCCCTCTCTATTTTTACACTGGAATTTGGTTGTCATTTTTTGTATCCGGATTTGGTTGATATATTTCACAAAATAAAATTGTCACATACATTTACGTCGGGTGAGGCTGCATAAAGAAGGCTGCATCAGGGCAAATGTTCTATTGAGAGACCATCAGTATGGGACCGTTACGACCGCTGTCATGCTGCACTCGCATATTTTTCGTAGTTATATGTAAAATTATAAGTTGTAGTTAGTGTCTATGATATTTTCAGGCAAATGAGAATTTTGAATAATTCTTTTGATTAAGCGCGCAATTTAATCAGGATTTTTATCGAAATATCCCGGATATAGAATTAAAACATATCATTTTTTTAATGAAATTAAAAAATTGTTTAGGATATTTATAAACAGGAAGAAAACCACAAAAGTTATTTATTTATAATGAACTATATATATGAATTTACAATACTTAATTTTTTTGATTCAATGATTTATTAAATATGACTTACTATTTTTTCTTGAAAAGAGTTTATATACGTCCGTTAATTTTAACAGATATTGCAGTATTTTTAATTCTGTCAGAAACTGTTGTTAACATTGTTCTAATCAAATATTAATCATTTAGATCAAAACGACTTGATTTTGCGGAATTCCGATACATATTTCAATTAATAATTAAAATTCATTTTTACTTTTTACTTTTTACAACCTGTAATTAATATAATTTGATATTCGTGTGTTTGTTAAATATCTAATGCGCAAATTAAATTTGAAAAAACAGACACATTGTCAACCGCATTCCACTTTAACAACTAAGCACACAGCTCCCCCAAATTAATTGGGGAACAAGTAAGTTTTAGAATAGCTTATTGTCTTAATTATATGCAAATACACCCAACAATTTCTGTGAATTGAAACACGACATATTATAATTCCGACATATATGTCCGTATAGCATGAATGAATAAATCACCCCGAGAATCCCCCAAAAAGAACAAGTGAACTGTTTACCCACATGTGCGTCCCGCCATATACTGTTTGTCATGCTGGTGGGGCTTTAATTGTTCTAAATCGTTATTATTTATTGTCTTCTGAGAATGCCCATTTTGTGCAGTTCACGTAATTCTTGACAGGGAGAGAGAAAAGGCATAAATTCAACTACCTCGACTTTACAATGATTTGTCTATAATAAAATGTAAAATTGTTCTTTGTTCAGGAAAATGGGACACGTTAATTAAGTTGATCAATTACAGTTCATTATTAACAATATTCTAATTAGATAAATTAAAATATGCAAACTTTGTGAAGGTATCCTTTTCATGCTCAATTAATAAATAAATACATCACACGATATAGTTACAAATGTATTAATTTTTGAATTTTCAAAATCATTAAAAGTTTTTTAAAAGTTATGCTCAATAATATAATAATCTAATTTGGATATCTGCAGTGAGACGTCTAATGTTTTAAGGAAAATCAAAGACATCGTTGTTCCTAACTTTCTGTGTCATCTATAAAGGGTCGTACACTTGTACTCCATGGTGAAAAAGGGTGACTATCTAAAATGATAATTTTTCATTTAATAGTAATGAAAATTTTGAATTTTCACTTCATATATTGGATTCTTAATTATTAATTAATAATTTTTCTTATTTAAACAATATAACTATATTTAATCCAAGGATAAGGAAATAAATAAATTATTTATCTAGCTAAAAGTTGGTTTAAATTATTTAGATATCAAATAAATTATATATTAAAAAAAAAAACATTATCATATAGCAATTTGAAAATCTTCAAACGTTTTAACAAACTCAGTTTAATTTTAAAAAAGCAATTAGGAAAATCAAAAATTAATAAAGAAACTAAAAAAAATGTGTTGCACCAAAATTTGTTCTATTTGGCAACTATAATTTTCTCACAATTATTATAATATGCAATTTTGTAATTCACAATTTTCCTATTTTCAAATGAACATACGGAAGCACTAATATAATCACGTTTTTTAAAAAACTATATTGTCTAACGCGTGTCTAATTTTCCAATTTTTATTAGATTCAATATTATTTATGCACCCTTCCCTTTGAAATCGTAGAATATTATTACAATTATGAACGTGCCTCAAACCAAAAGTGTTTTGTTCTCAAAATATCCCTCCTATTGGCCACTTACACATCAGCATTAGTCATTCAACGTGTTCTTACTTCGAGAATTGCACGTTGATTAAAACTTGAATAAATAACGGATCAGAATATGGAGAAAGCAGAAATAGAATTACAAAAACCGCTATAACTCTTTATAATCGCGCTTGAACTCCACCGAAAGAAAGATACCATGAAATTGTCACACACATTTCTTATCTCACTTCTTTGTGGCGTTATTTTCTTCATAGGATCGGTTAAGTCCACTGAAGAAGCCAAAAAGACAGATGGGAAGAATCAAAAGCGTCCCGACGACCCAGATCTGTCCTCGATGAGTCCCCATGAGGACGAAGAGGGTCACCACGACGACGACTTTGATCACGAAGCTGTGACTGGATCGCATTCAGCCGCTGAGGAGTTCAAGGAACTCAGCCCAGAGGAATCGCAGAAACGACTGGGTGTTCTCATCACTCGAATGGATAAAGACAAGGATGGGTGCGTAGATAGAGAAGAGCTCACAAATTGGTTGGTGGACTCATTCAGGTAAATTGTCTGCAATGTATGAAATAATTTTATTTTAATTTATATAAATGGTTAGAAATATATATTAGAGATTATTATTTATATAAAGATAATATTCATACATAAAGTTAATCAATATTAAACTTATTACGTACATACAATATCTTATTGTAAAATAATTATTATTGACTGCAAAATACTTTGCAGAAATCTAGATATAGAAAATTCCCGCGAAAAGTTTGGGGAGAACGATGCCGACAAAGATGGCAAGGTCTCCTGGAACGAATATCTGAAGCACACATATGGATCTGGAGAGAAAGAAATAAAAGAAATGGAGAAAGAGAAGACTCAAGATATGATTCACTTCCACGCGGTAAGCTGTGCGCATCGATAAAATATATATTATAGAATTATTAGTTATTTTGAATTGTTTATTTATTTAAAAAACAATAATTTCTAAACTTATTACTATATAAAATTGAAGTAAATGTCTAGATTAGTCGTTCTTTTCAATCCCACAATATTTCTAGATGATTGCCGACGAGAAAGTCAAATTCGAAGCTGCTGATGTCAATAAAGATGGCAGTTTGGAACTCAATGAGTACGTTGCCTTCATTCACCCACAAAACTTCCCTCATATGACGGACTATGAAATCAACAGGACGCTTTTCGACTTCGACAAGAACAAAGATGGCTTTGTGGACAGTAAGGAATTCATTTACGAGGGTGAGTTACACCTATTATCTAATGATGAGTAGTATAGATAGCGGATATTTTCGGCTTTTATTCTTAATTATTTTTTTAAAAATCAAATTTTTGTTAGAAATATTGAATTATAAATTTTAAATCGATATTGAATATGATGGTTTGGAATATTCTTTATATTGATATGATTTCGATTAATGTTCTGAAATAAAATATACCCATTCATCAATAAAGAGGCTTAGTTGATATATGGTATTTAAATTTGCGGGATTTCATTTTTAAATAAGCGAAATTTAGATCAGCTTCATGAAAAAGAATCTCATTTAAAAAATGCTTAAAGAATTTTAAAGTTTAATTTATTAAATTTTTATATTTTTTACACCATGATTATCATTTATAAATAAAAGTACAATTTTAACAGATAAATAACCTGATAACTATAGTAAAAAAGTGCTATAATAAAGTAGCATAATACTGATATAACTCATAAATAAAAATTGATCAATATAATAAATATATAAATAAATAATATATATTATTAAATGTAATTATTCGATTTGCATATAGTAAAAATATGTTTTCTATCTTATAATTAGATCCAGTGAAATAAGAATACCATGGAAAAAATAGGAATAGTAAAAATAATAAATTCAATAGATAACCCTGTATTAACCCTTTCTCTTTAACCCTATCTCTTGAGTCTCTTGAGGTATCTAAGAGCAAGAAATTTGGATTTCTGATAAATTTGAAGTTGAACTGAATATTATACACATTTCGAAATGCTAAATAATTTGTAAATGTTTATGTTTATTGTAATAAGTATTATGATACAATGTTAGTATAATATAATTCTAAATTTATAAAGGAAATATAATAAATAATAGATTTTAAAGTTTTAATTAATTTTGATAAAATGTTTTACTTTATAAAAATCATAATTATTTTTATTTAGCGGACTTCATGGATAATGAAACAAAATTGGCTGAACAGAAACATTTCAAAGAATTCGACAAGAACGGCGATGGAAAATTGGATCGTAACGAGTTGGTTGCGTGGGTTATGCCTGGTAAGTCAAATTATGCTCCATACACCAGGACTTAAAACTACTGATTTTGATTAAGGAAATCGACCAGGGGTTTGAGTTGGAGTTTGGGGTGGGGAGGTCCTGCATGAACGCCATGTTCCCAACCTTTTGTGGTCCTATATAGAAAGAAAATTAAATATACAAATATTAGTCAATAATTATTTTACTGAAATCAATAACTTCCTCACAAAATATTTTATATACATTTGCAAATTAATTATTCCTTAATAAGTAGGATTATATCAAATGTTATTAAAAACAATTTCATTTAATTAATTTGAATATTCCAAACATTTCAAATAGGGCACATTTCAACCGCGGAATCCGAAGTGAGTCATTTATACGCTGAGACCGACGCGAACAAGGATGGCAAGCTCTGCCGAGATGAAATTCTCAAACAGTACGAGCTCTGGGTTGGAAGTCATGCTACCAATTACGGTGCTCATCTTGATAATATGAAGAAAGATGAACTTTAAACTATAACTTGCTTCTATAATTTCTAAACTCTGTTTTTATGTCACTGTAGCATCGAACAGTTTTATATTTTTACTTTAGAAAATTAGAATTTATATTATAGCTTATTGTACTTAAGAGAAAGCAGATGTATCAGAGATAACGAAACCCAACATCCTATGGGTTAAATAGCTTTATGAATTACATCATTTATTTGACGAGACTTCATTGTCTTAAGTCAAATATGATATATATGTAGATAGAGATATATCTGTTTTGTTATAAATATGTTATGTTTGAAAAATAATACGTATCATTTTCATTCTGTAAATTTTACTTATAATTCATTATAAAATTCTTTTCACATTTATCACGAGTTTATTATATATTTTCTATTTTGCAACTTTCAAAATACGGGACAATTAAATTAAATTAATCATTAATTATCACTGCTTTCATAATTATCGGAAACTCGTATAATATGACATTAATTTGTAAGTAATATGCAAAGATAAAAAGTTATAGTAATAAAATTTATCCAAATAACCCTCATTATTCAACACAATCGAAAGATTTATATTAATTGTATATTTGACTATTGTAGATAACTTATATCTGTTTTAATATTGATATAATCAATATTGAAGGCTATATAGTATACCAGTAAATAATTAATATTTAATATTTTGGTAATAGTGGACGCGAAGGAATGAAAAGACTATCACCGGAGGACTTCATCTTTTCATATGATTCGAAGGATAAGGAATACGCTGTCCTTAAAAATTTTTTATATGGGTTAATTGCTTCTTGCTTCTGTATTTATCGAAATTAATAGCAAATTGAAGAACCCTCTTTCCAAAATCGAAAAAATGTTCAAAAGCGATAGGTATCTTCCTATACAGACCCATCGGAAAGACATTGTTAAGACAAATGATGCATGCAATTTCTAGAAATGCTTTACATTTAAAACCATACACTAATCATTGCATAAAACCTCTGTAATTACTATTCTACGCGGAGAAGGATTTCAGCCCGTAGAAGTTTGTGCCATAACTGGACACAAAAATGAAAAAATCAATAACACGATATGACAGAACTTTAAATGAGAGATCCCTACAGAAAATGTCCAAATCGGTTGGAAATCAGTGGATAAAAAATTTGGAATGAACAGTCAATGGTTCCGGCAAATTAATGTATATAGTAATTGCCAATTTATTAATTGTACATTTTAATCACTCTGATTTTATGAAACTGTGCTACCTCATTACTTGTTTAATAATTATTATTATGTCATTTTTCAAAAATCGGACAGCTATTAAAATTATGGAACATCCAAAAAGTACGTACCCCCCCCCCCTTCTCCTATGTACGCACCTGTCCCAACCCCGTTTGACAACAGGAGAGCTCCCGTTATGTTTAATATAACTGAATTAATGTATTTCCATTATCTTAAACAACCTCGATTAATCGAAAACATGAAATGGCCTAGTACTGTCTGTCAGTTATGAATGAACAGATTAAGAATAATGAACAGTTAACAGAATGAATTCAGAATTATTAGATATCAAATGTTGTGGAATTTATATTTTATTTACTATAGTTACTAGGTATTGGTAAAAAAAGCACATTATTTTTTGAAAGAGCGTACGTATACACTTTTAGACCTCTATACCCGGCCCTCTCCCTGTGCGCACCTGTACGCTTTTTATCTATCCCCCTCCCCCCTTGTCTGCGTACGTACTATATGGATGTTCCCCAATATGGATTTAAATTAAAAATTTAATTATGCAGCCTGGGTTTCTTTTATCATGAATCATTTCATTTTTATTTAGAAGACGGATTAACAAAAAGATGTCTCTCAATTTGGGAAATATCCCAGATAGCATTATAAGCGGTATGTCAACTGAATTGTTGTATGGAATGGGTCTCGTCAAACAGTGGAGATAGTTTACCTTTTACGAATTAGCAACATCGTTTACCGACATTCTGGAAAATGAAGAAATAAAATATATTTCACCGAAATTGGACGAAGAATAAAATGCTCTGCAGAAAGAATCAATTCTCCAAATGCTATATTTCTTTCCTTCAAGAAAATAAACTGTTGGCTAATTTGGAGGCCATATACCAAAAGCTATAAAGGAACAATTATCTACGGTACTTTTATTGCAAGCTACACAAGGAGGATGGCTTTTTTATGCACCAATAACTTATGCCCTCTTCAGATATTTTTCTATCGAGCTCATGTTAAGAACGATGGTACTGAAATTCAAGCCGTAGAATCGATAGAGAAGTATCTAGCCATTGAAGTCAAAGACATGATTACAATTCTATGTTACTTTGGCCGTAAAAATCCCACGGTCTTGCAAAAAGAAGTTGCTTTTTATTTCATGCACTTTTATAATCTCGGAGGGAGATAAACCTTGAACATTTACTGCTGTCTAACATCATTGTTACAACTGACAGTAATGGACGAAAATGTATCAACATTTATTGTAATACTTTATCAAAAAACGTCAAGGCATCTCTTTCGTCAAAAGAGTTCGAAAGTGTGAAAAACTTTCGAATGTTTAAAAATGCTGAAGACGAAATCAGAGTGCCCAGTAGCGTCTTTTCTCTTATTCAAAAGAAAACTGCACAATTCTTTTAATAATGAAAGGCTAAAACAATATAGCACTCTAAAAATAGTTGGCAACTAAATTTAAACACTTCTAACTATGACAAGTCATAGACAGTAGTTTTCTATGGAGAATATAGAGCTTATATTAATAATAAATGCATTTATAACTCCCATGAATTTCGTATATTTATATAGATTAAAACAGTTTCCAGTTTTTTTAGAGTTTTTAGCATAAAGTTCTTAACGCTCGTATATTCTTTCGCCTATAATTTCCTATCTAAGCAAGAAAACATTAAATCACAAATAAATGCTTTATGATATATTTTAGATACATATATATTACCAACAGGCAAAATATGTATATAAAGTATGTAAAATAAACAATTCTTCCGAAAAACATATTGTTATAAATATATCATTTAAATTATAAATAAATGATTTGGTCTACTTCTAAATGTATATATTTTTTGTTTATTAATTAAATTCAATTTTAAATATTTTAAAACTTTTTGCAGTTTGTTAAAATTTAACCTAATACTACACAAACGTACATACATAAATAAATAAAAATAGAAATTAAATATAAATATAATATTTTTATTAATTTATTTAAATCAAAATTTGAAGTCACATAGGTACAATACATTTATAATATTGCGAAATTATTAAAGTATAATAATATCTTTAAAAGGAAACAAGAAACGTGGTACCAAATTTTTACTTTAAATACATTCTAAATTAGGTATAGATAATAAAAAATAATTACAATATTAAAAATATATAACATTTTCTGACCACTTTTCAAACAAATCGAGTCTCCTCTTAAAGATCGCACACACTTTTGTTGAGTTTCTTTTCATCTTGGTTTATGATGACTTCATCATCCTTGCATTCTACTTTCAATTCTTTAGAATCCGATATCTTGAAGTTCATTATCACGCAATTAGTAGTAAAGGCATAACTCAATAGGATGCTTAGGAGTACTATTAGTATAAAAACGGCCCAACTTATTGGATCGAACTGAAATAGGTGCTGGAAACACTGACAAGGAGACCACGTATATTCTACTTGATTCATAATTATTCTCATTTTCGTAGTATTTTTGTGTTTATTGTATTTCACACCTTTAAGCTATTAAGACGACGAATTAGTGATTAAACATATTATATTATTGTCAAAAATATTTTTGAAAGTAGTCTCCTTTGAAATTTAAATGTTTATTTACAACCATAGAAATAGATTAACAGATCACTAAACTAAGTAAGCTAAACAACAATTTTTCTTTGTTTATAAGTATTATATTGGAAATCTAAAACAATTCACCTCCAAAACAACTGCAGATGCTATAAAAAGAGCAATAATCGTTATTATAAGTATTTTTCTGTATTAATTAATTTAAAATTCTAACTGTAATTTATTGATTCTTTTCCATTATTGGTTATCACATTGAATTAAATAAAATTATATACGGTAGTCTGCCAATCTACAATGTATACCTATATTATGCAGCCAGACTTAAATTTCTGAACTGCATATAAATATTGTAAACAAAGTAAGGTGTGTATAAACTTCTATAAATATACTACATATATCAATAAAGGAAAAAAAGTCCGATAAATAAAACTTCAATATATTACATATATTTCGGATAAATTCCGTGAACGCTATAAAATTAATAAAAACAATTTTTGACTCATAGAAGTATCATAGAAGTATTATATTATAAGTAGTATATTATTATAGTTATATGATTTTATCATAGATATACTTACTATCTTTGTTTAAGTTTAACTAGATTGGAAATCTAGCTCATTGTTGTCACTTAATTATACACTGAACCTGTATAACATAGAAATAGTATTTTGTCTATTTTTAAGAAAAAGAGGACAGTAACAAATAATTTTTTTCAATAAATAGTAAAAATAAAATATATTCAATATAATTTATAAATATAATGTACATTGTACAAAATAACCGCTTCGATGTTGTTCCACTATTTATTGATTTTAAACATATGTTACACTCAATTAATACTAAAATATTTTATTATAAGTAAAATAAAAGTAAAATATAGTTTGTAATAGTCTTTCTGCAAGGTTTTATGTTTTAATATTTTGGGCATTATACTTTTAAATGTAAAATATACGATTTTTTATATATACCGCCAAATACTAAAATGTACGCCTATTATAGGCGTCCATTTTGTCTTGATCCAAAAGTCAGATTTTTGGAGAATTACATTTTTTTGTTCTCTATGCTCATAAACTTCCATAAAAAATTTGCTGCTTTTGTCCGACATGTAACGATAATTTTAGTAAGCGACCTCATTATAAGATAATTACCCTTTTTTCATTAGGATCCTATTGATTTTAATATACAGGTATTGTGAGAGTTTACTTTTATAGAATGTAAGCAAGACAGTTACGATAGTTAAATTTTATTAGTCAATAAAGATTATACTAGAAAACCTCATCGAAAAATGTTATTTATATTTTAAAGCGTATTCGTTAATTAAATTACAGTCTTTTGTCGTTCTTTACAAAAAATGGTCACATGACTAAGAATACAGCATACTTATTTATAGGTATAATTATTGAAATTTTTGGGAGCAGCTTTTCCATATTATACCAAAGCTCTGAAAACTTGAGTACAAATATTAGAGATATTTCTCTGATAAAATTGTGTTTTTGTTTAATTTTTTGAGATTGTTTCATAATGAAAAAAAATGTACAAGTTTTGGTCATTATTACACGAGTTAAACGGGTAAATTTTCATTTGCATACTATTTATATTATATATACGGATTAGAAATAAGATTGTTTAAAGCTTTTATCGATTTTATTATCCAATATTATATAGTTAGAGTTTTTTTAGTGGTAGTAGATCCGCCTTCGCCGGGTCAAGCCCCCGGCGAAATATAGCTATTAAAGAATGAGAAAAAATTTTTTTTACAAATCTAAACTCATGCTGCTAAGTAGTATTGTAACTACTCAGATATTGAATGGCTGCTATAAAATTTAATTAAAAAATATTGTTAACTGAGAATAATTAATTGAATTTTAAATTTTGCCATATAAAGATGCATCAAACTATGTTTGGAAAAATTAATCAATATAGTAACAGCTGGAAAAATAACAGATAATAATGTATGGTAACAATACTACAAAACAGTCTATCGATTTAACACTTATTTGTTAATGTTGAAGATAAACTGCCCACTGAAGTTCAGTTGAATTGTTTCATCTGTGTTTTTTTTAATAGATTTCACGTTCTGACTTCCACATAGTTTTTGCGTTAGACTACACCTTATTGGAAAGGCCTACATGTAAAGTTTTGGACATTTTTCGTTTTTGTCCGTCAGTTTTTTGTCTCTAAAATAACGTTTCACACTTGACGTATTTTTATGGTCGGTAACAGCGCATACGTCTTCAGATGACCAACCTGGTGATTTCAATTGACTTACGACAGACACTCGGACGCAATGATTAGTTTAACTTTGCTGAGTCCTGCCATTTGAAATATATCCTTCATCGTTTGACCGAGAGAAGCTTTTCCTAAAAACTTCTTGCAATACCAGGTTTGTTGATTCCAATTCCAAGGCAAAGGAAACAAAGGTTAATTCTCTGCAGGTATTTTAGCGAGATAGGTTTTCAAGGCATATACGGGACACATTTCATTGTCAGTATTATCATCTTACATTCTATACTTCTTTGGATCTGTATTTTCTTTGATGTCTAGAGATGTTTTCACATTTTTGCCCAGAACTTTTTTATTTACTTCCGTCAGAGAAAACAGCGAATAAAATGGAATCTTTTTTCAACTGCGGCTAAGTTTCTTTGCCTCTCAGTCCAAAGTAGTAAGTTAAATAAAACCAAACTTGCTGCTGAAGAATTATGGGCACTGAGGAGTCAGTTTCAGTTTCTCCAGTTTCTCCATATCACTCGGTTGAATAGCATAGAAGGATTTTTCGGAACGGTCAGAATTCTTAAGCCAACAACCCACCATAGCTTTCAGTGTTCAGTTAGCTCTTCGAAATGCGTCATTCTGGATTATATTATTATTACGATTTACTACTATACTTCCTGTAAAATAGCGGTTTGTGGCAGCTCTTATGCCTACCAGAGAACTTGGTGAATAACACTTTCCGTCCTTGGTTTTAAGCGAAAAATAATAATACCGGAGATATTCAGTTAAAATATTTTCTGGAAGGGTTTCTATGTTGCTTGAAAAGGATTTTTCATCCAGAAATTTTTTTAATCGAGCAACATGGCTTTTTGTACAAAACGCTGTTGATTTAGGAATTGCGTCGTTTTCTAACTTATTCATTTCAGCAGTGATATCCACGTCTTTGGTAGCATATTTATTTATCTGATTGCATCTGCAACTAAAATATAGGTTGACAAATCTATAGAATTGCTCTCATGTGCAATGCGTTTGACTTCTTTTCCCTCTTTTCCCTCTTTTCCAGAAATCATTCCATCTGGTACCCGGCTGAATTTTAAAATGAGAGATATCCAATTTTGGTCTGCCATGTTTTTGTTAAGAATGAATTAAAATTGTTTTGACAAATAATTGAATTCTTATCACAATAACAATCGAAATATTTGAATTGCAGCAAATCATGGCGGCTATACTTAATATTATTCCATGCTATTATAATGATTGATATTGAATAATTTTCATGCAATAACTATAGTATATTAACTTCAATAATAACAAATATCTACTTGATACTATTTATATTTTTCACAGATGTTAACATTTTTATTTAAAATTCAAATGTAATAATTCACAACAATTTTGAAATATGCATATATTGTAAATATAGTGTATGACTAAATTAAAAACAAAAAATATACATTTTTAACTTCACAAAAAATGAAACTAATATATGAAATCGAATATTATTGGTTACCGTGCAATTGTTTCAAACATTTATATGAACTTGACCCCGCTAGTTGGATAATTTTTACATTTATAGTTTTGATATGCGCGTTGATTTTGCTCAACTGTACCAACCGCTACTGTGTGATAATGACGTTTAAATGGGATTCACCCTCTGAAGAAATTAATTTAACATGCAGAAAGGATTCGATCATTATAAACCATGAATCCGTATTGACTATTCTTCCAAAAACAATTTAACTCTTGAGGTTAAAGGGGAAGAGATTACAAATTGGTTGATACATAAATTATTGGTATAATATTATTTAACGTGATAAGTCATTAATACAATTTATTTTTTACTGTAATTAATTGTACAATGATTATTCTAAATAGATATCATATTATGATAAAAAATAAAGCATAATTATTATATGTACTGTACTTTGCAAATGTTTGCTTTTAAATATAAATATATTACTTGTATTTATGAATTACTCTCTGAATAATATTCTAGTATACTCTTATTACATGCTTAATTTATTCCGAAGTATTATTTCAAATAAATTTTATTTGTCCTAGTTGTAGGGATGAATATAAATTCAGACTGTGAATTGTATTTTAAATTACTAAATCCTTTTTATTATGTGTGTCATTGATCAAATTCTCCAACATATAATTATATACTGATGTTATTATGGAGCTCTTTCAATGATAGCTGTTTAAAAGCTGTTATATACTGAACATCGCTAAAACTTGGATAATTTTCAAAGACTCTTTATACTAAGTAGTTCGTAAGAATTTTCTAATTAATTATCTATAACTAGGGGTTTACAAAGTTATCTATGTTTTTTCTCGGGTAATTGCATATAGTATTATATTCTATTATTATATAAATTCTTTCAATAAAATTTTCCATATAGAGATAAAAAAATAAACTTAAACAATTATTTATTTTCACTGACGGGTGTATACCATTTCTATACGGGTGTATACCATTTCTATACGTACTGTTTCGTACTAAAAATCATAAAAATCATAATTTACACATACAAACCATTACTTTTTAAATTTAGTTATACACATATTAATATAATAGTCTAGATCATTAAATGATTTTGTAGGATTAGCATAACTCACCCGTCTTGACTAAGTTTTACACTTTTATTATATGCCCAAACAAATATCTATCTCTTAAATATTTTATTAAAATCATGACGTCCTGAGGATTTTCCAAAATCAGGTCATTTTACGTACAGAGGCCCATTTTATGTAGTGTACATATAGCCGTCCCTTTTTTAGAACAATAAATCGTAATGAAAAGGAATTTTTGCTGCAATTATACACTTATTTCGTTAAAGTTTCTTATATATGATTAATTAAAAGTAAATTTGTTTTGATTTTTAGGACGTAATGTACAAAGATAAAAATAGAGAATTATGTAATTGTATATTCAAATATTAAAAAAAGTAATTAACACAATAATTATCTCAAACACAACTATTGAACAATACTTTACAAACTTTTCGCACAATGATTGGTTATGTTTCAATATAAATCAAAATACTGCAACTTGTACGATATCCTTTGTAAAATTTTACATTTTATAAAGCGCGTTAATATACCTATAATATATCTACGGATGAATAGACAAGCATATTTAGCTTTTTCGATCCTCCGAGGATGAAGTTTCATATAAAAAATATTTACTGTAATCAATAGTACTTCAGCATCTCTTCTAAAGCTAGGAGTCTGTCCATTATATGTTATAGAAGTTAGAAGCCAGCTGTGAAGGTACCGCATAGTAGAGAAACTTCTTTCGCAACTGGGAACTGGCTGCAATCTTGAGCAAAGAGACAATATTTAGAAATCGGGATAGGCTGCAAGCGCACTAGTCTAGAGAAAGACTTATATCATATCATATACTTGCTGAAATTTCTTTCCACTTCCTAGCTTTGACAACAATTCATTTCAATGGACAAAAACTGCATAGGACTGGGCGGATTGGACACGTACATTAATACAGATTTTTATTATTGTTTTTAACGATTTGAGTCGTGGTGGTCTACGGCGGCCCTCATAGTATTGCATTGCAGTGTGTTCAGTATATTATTTTTTATCTTATACAAGCAGATTGTAGAGGACAATACCATGACTCATTAAAAGTATATGTCAAATTGACAGCAAAGACTTTCGTTTGTTAATAGTGTCACGATTGTTACATAATGCATAGAAGCTGAACTATCTTCATTGTTGGAAACAAAATGTCCCAATAATCACAAAGCTACAGTATTTTTAAAGATTACTCCAAAAATGTTCAAAACATTTTCGAGAAACACATTAAAGAGATGGAACGGCGTAAATATCGGGAATTCTTAATAAATATCGTTTTTTGATTAATTCAAAACAAAAAATATATTCTAATTCAAAATTATATTTATATTCTAATATAAAAATGCATTAATATTTTAATAAGCAAACAATGAAATGTTTCAAAAACATTGATGACCTTCACATTCAATAATAAGTTCCAGATCTCGATTCAACTTGCGAGAGACTTCAGCATCACTTGTCTCGTAAATTTTGGCATCTGCGCCTCCAAAAATAAGTTGTAGATCGTCGTTGAGGATATTCCAGATCATTTTGTATGCCAATCCTAAGAGAATGACCAACATACGGATTGATAAAGTATCATCATCAGTAATTCGTCGAGTGATGTTTCTTATGGCCTCCATTCGTACAGCGCTCATTGGTCTTTCTTGCCCTGGAGAATGATTGCAACTTAACAGAGTACCGTCTGAAAATTCTTTTGAAATGCGCTGCATTTGTCGAAGGCTGACTGAATCATTTGGCCAGACGGCTTCTAAGGAATCTGAACAGCACTCTTGTTGCTTCGACGAAAAGTTTCAATAAAAAAGTACATAACAGAAAATTTCATGTTGATGATTAAGATACAAAAACTGTTAGTGTTTGAAATATACTGCATTATATTGAATAATCAATTTTATTTAAATTTAAATCGATTGCATTTTGAATAATAGAATTTATTAAAATTTAAATCTATTACATTTTGAATAATAGCTTCTATTTGAATTTAAATCCATAGAATCATAGATTGACAAATGGATTCGTATATAGAGGTAATGATTATATGGAGTCTGTTTTAAAATAATCAACAAATATAAGACGGGGTAGATAATAAATAGAAAAACAACATTAATTAAGAATCATTAACCCATAGATATATATACTAATATATCTATATACTTTAACCATTGAAATTGTTTTAATATTTAATTGAGAAATTAATTACGATATCATTCAATGACTTTAACTCATAGATATACTATCTTTGTTTATGTTTAACTAGATTGGTAATCTAGCTGATTGTTGTCACTTAGTATCGGTTTCTGTCGATCCTGGCAAAAATTCA
>JAUZNC010008861.1:0-32620 GCA_034780395.1 Vannuccia rotundouncinata | reverse complement strand
CATATAGAACAAATTACTATCAACCTTTAAAAAGAACACCTCTTAAAAAACGACGGTCTCTAGCTCCCTTACCCTATTTAGCTCTTTTATTATTAGGTATCATCTTTTTCAGCAAAACTAAAAAGGGAAAGTGTGTGACCTCCTTGCGTGACGTAATATTTGAACAGACTCAAATAATTACATTTTTTAGAAAAAAATTGCACTGAACATATAAATGGTAAAGGGTTTATACTAATTATATAAAGTATTAAAAAACACCGATAATAGGAATAAATTGAATTATATATAGTATACATATTATTTTACTACCTAATATAAAAACATACATTTTCTTGTTGAAATTAATTAACTAAAAAATTCAGTTTTACATAATAAAATATATATATTACCTAATAATTACATAATTCCCTAATACATTAATATTAGGTAATTAATAATAGATGAATATATCAAAAGTCTTATTTTTATTGTTCTAATTTCTCTTTATTAAAAAAGAAAATGTACACTCAATATATTTTTCTTTGATTGTAAAATAAAAGTAAAACACTTGAAAATATATATAACATATCTCTATAATGTATATAAAGTTTTCTTTTAGTGTCTCACATAAAAATCGTACACAAATTGTTTCGCTTTTAGTAATCAGCTGTACAAGCAGTATAAAATAGCATATATAATTGGATAAACTATTACGTTAATCAATACACATATTTCGTCTCAATTATAAATAAAAGAAAAATATTTTTATTACGATAATATCCATACAATATTTAACTTTCCAGACGTATAAATACCATTGAGTATCTATTCAGTAAAAAGTAAGCTGAACAGAACGAATGAAAATATAGTATAATGTAAGGTTTAGTTTGATTATATACATATACATTGGTTAAATGGTATTGAATTCATATTGGATGAGTTGTACAAAGATAATTCAGAAAAAAATACCGCATAAGCATAAATTACCTGAGTTTCTTCATCATTGTTACTTGAATAAAATATTATCTATCAACAAAACTATTAATAAAAAGTAAGACGGACAATTGAATATATTACATTCATCAAAACATGTCTAAGGAATAAATTAAAGTTTCTCCTATAAACAAAGAGATAAAAAGCTACAGTTAAATTCACTACTTTTGAGAATAAAACATAGGATACATTAGGCATATCTACACACTAACAAGTTCATTTTGGCATCATTGGAATGTGCTCATAGCGTGTGGATCAGAGCTGATTTGATGTGAGTAGGGTGGCCAGGCTCAATCCATCCTGCAAACTCTGGTGATTGAGTGCTAACCATTGTGCTGATTGTCCCCCGGGCAGGTATCGCGTGCTCTCAAACTCCACAGAGAAGGACCGATGCCGTCCCGCTTCCCAGCCACTGGCCTCTCCTGAGTCCAAGACAATGGAGGACCCTGTGCCGCTGGTGGCTGCCGTCAACTGAGATGCTATAGAGTGATTGTTTACTCTGGTCAGAGTTAACTCTTCCAGGGGAGGAGTAAGGTGAGGGGCACTTCGTCGACGACGATTCCAAAGGATGTCTCCACCGCCTGCACCGTCTGAAGGTGGTCCGTGTTTGAAGGGGATCATAGAAGCCATTTTCGGTTCCAGGTCACGGTGGAGGAGTTGCTGTTTGGAGGAGAGAAATCTCAGTACAGGTGCGTAGATGTGTGTAGAATGCATAAAGAGAAGAATACTGGTGTGTAGAATGCACATAAAGAAGAATTTAGGTTTGTGTGTGTACGTATTTTAGCAGAATAAGTAATCGACAAATAGTTGTTAACGCATAATATACTGAGTTATCTAAAATTTATGGAGAGTTTTCCAACACATTTTATTACAAATTCTAAATCTTATTAAAAGGAAAGAATTTTAAAAAATCTGAGAGAACAAATGAAACAGACTTAAAGAAATATATTAATTGTTATATTGAAATGAAACAAATTAAACATTAATAAATGGTACATTATTTATATTTAAACATCTGTTGACAGATTTATTCATAATAAATACAATTAAGGATAAATATATTCTTTAATAGTCAAAAATTTGTCTCCAAATGATAATTACGATTTTTTTACTTAATGAATACCTAAATATGAAAGAATTTAATTTTGAAAATCGAATAAACTGAAATTGACAGGAGTCTCACCTTTTCCTTCCTGACAGTCGAATGAAATGAACTCCGTAGGGCCGCTATCTTCGCCGACGACGTGCCACTGGTGGGCAGCCACTCCTCCTCCACCTGTAGAACCGGCAATGACCGGCGTCGTGGGGACCCTCCCCTCTGACCACCACTCCCCCCGTCCCCCACGACCAGCACAAGCGGGACCTCATCTCCAGCCTCACTCACGTCATCAGGCGGGCTTTTCCCGTCCCCCCCAACTGCTAGGCCTGAGCCCTCGGTCCCCCCCGGTTCCTCAAATAACGGCCAGAGCTCAACCCCAGTTGTCAGAGGACTGCTGGAACCGCCTCTGGTAAAGATGACAGCTGTGGTGAGGCAGCCGGTGTTGTGTGGAAGACTGGGGACAATCCCACTCGCCGAATTGTTGTGATTCTCTTTGTTCTCAATGGGGAACTTCTGTCGCCATTTCGTTAGATTGAGGTCAACCAGCTGGCACATTCGGGCCGAGGTTTTGCTCCGGAGAAAATTGTGCCATTGTTTGAAGAGTGGCTTCACCAGAAATTCGATAAAACCTTCAAAGAAAGTTTAATATAGAGCCTCCAATGGTTATTTTGAATGGATATTAAATTGTTTATTTTAATAAAACAAACAGAAGTTGAAGATTTTTAAATTATAAAAAAAAATTCGATCGATCATTTTTAATATTTTTATTTTAAATATTGTTAGATTATTTTAAATATAATGATGTAAAAAGATATATTATTTATATTATACACTGTTAGAAATAAAAGTTATTTGATAAAAAGGTTTATTCAAAAGGTTACTAAATAGAAAAAGTGAACTTTAGTTAAAGGTTCTATTATAGACCCAATTCAAGAACCTTTTCTGACCGGTTAAAGAACCCTTTTTTATCAGTGGTTCTTATCTGCAAAATATATTCTATATAGAGAGCTTCTAAAATTATAAAAAAATCTATTCTAAATTATGAAATTTTCCATATTTCTGTACGTTCTTCTTTAATATTTAAAATACACCTCCTGTTCTGTGAAATGGTTGGCTGGACATTGATTATAAGTTAAGCAAATATAGAAGCTAATATTCGTGAAAGACAAAAATTAATTACAACCTCAACATTTGAAGAGTAATTAAATAGAATCAAACAAAACCAAAATGTGTTAATATTTTAAAAATAACTTTCGTAATTAATCATTAAAAAAGAAGAACTTATTGATCTAAAACTGTGTATTCTTCAAAACGTGAGGCTTTCTCTTAATTGGGTATCCATCACAAAGTGTTTAAAATGTACCACATATCCAAAAAAGGAAATTAAGAAAATAATTCCATCCGCCTTCTTGAGTACATTTCATGGAATATAAACAGAAAAGAGTTATTAAATAAATCTCGTTCTTAAATTGATAGAAAATATCGTTAACCGCTTAAAATTGTTTTAAACTAAAATATGGGATGCAAAATGCTTCGTTTTAGGACATTCCTATTATGTACCTGTGAGTCTAAATTACAGTCTGAATATATAATATATTTCAAGGGAAATAATATAAGGTAACTTTCAATTTTAAATATATAAAAAAGTATACGTGACTTAATCTCAAAACTGTCATAATTATCTGAAATAAGTCTCTTCTACCCCTTATAATATATGAATGCCAATCTGCGAATCTAGCTAGTATTTAGGACAACAATATATACTCACCAAACAATTCTCACAGTTATACCTTGTTAAAGAGCTCAACTAATTAAAATACAAATTGTTGTAATGTAGCTATATATGCGTTTATATTAAATTCAATCAATACACGTACCCGTCATATACTTTAATTCAAATAGATTTTAATTTTTGCAAAATGTGATAACCATAACTCATTTTTCGAACAGCGAATGAAAATATTGTGTTATTATGAAAGCCAAAGTACAAAATGTTCCAAATCTCTTTCATAACATGCCGAAGGTAATAAATAAGCTGCGCAGTTTTATTCGGATATAAGGTATAATGTCCAATTATCTGCAACTGTGTGAAGTCATCCCGAAAAATTTCAGTTAACTCGTCTAAATATATTTAATCTTTGCAGACAAATCTCGGGAGAAAATGTTCCTTTACATTGCCCAGGTATATTATAATATACCTGCCTACCTACCTCCCTCGAGTTGCAACTCAAAAGCGCAGCTTAAATATTCCATCGTTTCCGTTTCAACTCCGGAGACCCGTCAAAGCAATTGGAATGACGTAGACGGTATATAGGTACACTGAGCGAACAAATGAATGCGACTTCTAGCCATCCCTTGTATATAATATACCCAAATATAAAATCTATCCGACTGCATTGACAATTATATAGAGAAGAAATCTTAAACATTGATCACTTTGAGCGTGTCTTTGTATATCTAAGCTTATACATTATGAGAGCTATGATCAGGATATTTTTTAAAAAAACTTCAAAATTATGTTCAACAGTAAATGATATTAATAATAGAAATTGTAGTATGTCTTTCTCAATGTATAAAAAAGTGCAAAAGTTGACGAAAAAAAATCTGTTTGATTGGAAAGATGCGACAAAATTTGTAAGAAACTTTACATTTCACAAATAATGAAATTATAGTTATATTTAAATATATATACCGTGGAAAATTGCAGTTACCATAGCAATGGTGAACTAAAATCATAATAACCGTTTGGTAGGAGAACATGTACCATAACTTTTTTTACGTATACTCAATAGAATATTCGCCTTGTATGATCTTTATTTTTATATTATTGTGTTTTTTATACATGAATTTTATAATAATAATCTTCACTGACTTTTGTGTACAATATATTCGATTTTAAAACTTGACAAGAATTTTTCCCGTTTAATTTCGAAATTTTTCGCTACAGTTAATAAATATTAAAAATAGACCCGTTAAATAACAAAATTTCCATTTCAAAGATACTTACTTCATACAGTGTTAGTAATTATAATATCTCTATGCTAATAGCTTCACGACAAATAAAAGCTAGCTGCAAAAATTATAATTAGGTTAGGTAAACCAAATTAAGCTTTATATTTTCCGTCACCTTTTTTTTAATATTCGGATGTTGTTCTTTCAACATTAGAATTATAATATACACCTACTAATTGAACAATTATCGATATAGCCAATTTTAACAACACAATTATATCAAAAATTACACTAAATAGATTCAGATACATAAATTCTTTAAATTTGACTCATTCACAAATGTGGAGGAATGATTGTAACAAAATGTAGAATAAAAATAATGATCTCCTGTAAATTATAGAACTACACAAAGAAAGAAAACACCATTTAGCAGTCTAGTTATACCCTGCACCGTTTAGATTTGAACATGAAATATTTACAAAATAGAATATTGCAATAAAATATAATTCAACACATCGTGTTGTGTAGTGAAGAGAATTTTAATTATACTGTATTGTATATTAACATGTTGAATTAGTTGATGTTGATTAAAATTTAATAAGAGACAAATCAAATACTTTCCATAATATGATTATACTTTATTATTATATTTATTCGAGGCATACGTGAGTATCGTAGGAAAAAAATGTCTCTTAAATATTTCATTTTGCCAAGATAAAAAATGTGAACTAATGTTTCCATACGTCCATTTTTTACACAAAATCAATTAAAAACGTTTGCGAGCTGTGCATCGAATATTATATCATAGTTTTGAGATGGGAACAATAATGTACAATATTTTTCGGGGATGTAAAGAGAACTTTAAGAGTGCGAAAACTTTATATCTGGAATCATGAAAGGCTCCATATAAAAAGCAGCAAGCTAAACTATTAGTGTTATATAATTCCATACATCTCTAAGTGACGCACATAAAAGAAATAGAGTATCACAACTCCCTTCTCATAAAATAAGTATGACGTCAACGTCGAGGATTTTTGAAGTGTGAGTTCCAACTAAACTAAAGTGAATTCCCGACCCCGGAAGGTCCTTATATATAAGTTTTATGCAAGTCTGTAGTTTACATAAAACTAAATCAAACGTCCTATTTAACCTCCCAATGGTGATTGAGTCAAGCAAGGAAGCAACATCAGAAATAACAAAATAGTTGTGATGTATGCGTGTCAAACTTAGTTTAATTTCTATTGGTATTGTAAATGGTCGCTGCTTGGGGATGAATAAGTGTTATAGTCAACCGCTTCTGCCGTATAAAATCGATACTTATTATTCTGATTTATCATTTTTTAAATGCAATGTTTTTTGATATTTGAATGAAATTAGGTGAAAGCAATCGCAAACAAACTTGTTCCAAACTTTTAATTAAAAAAAGTTTAAATATCTTTAACAATTAGAGAAATATTTTGATTCTCTCAAATTATCGTAGAAATTTTACATTCCAAATGCATTAATATAGAAGAGTGGTTCTACATTTTGTACAAAATAATTAATACTGCAATTAATAAGAAAGTTAAATCTGAATAAAATCGTTAGCTCTATAGAGAGAACGCCAAGTTTTTTACAAAGCTTTAAAAATAATTACTTTTCCAGTATAAATAATGTTGCGTGTAATAATTAGACATGCATAATACTTAGCATGCATACATTCCGTTTTTGAATTCTTACAAATATTTGGGCAAACCTTGCAATAAAAATGTATAAGTCGTGTGAAACCCATTTAAATGACAGAACTTACCAATCTGGATCTTGATGGGTGTCGTCATAAACCGATCGTTCTGAGGCCCAATTGTGAAGTCGAAGTGTCGCTCGCGGTCCCCCTGTCGAAAGAACTCCTCACATACGAGGTTGGCCCAGCTGCAGCAGATGCTCCAAACCCGACAAGGATTACAAATGTCGGCACACTTAAGGGCCATCTGAAATCATCCCAACAGGTCGAATGATTGCAACTAATCGTTTGTACTTAATATAAATCCTTCTCTAATGATTTATGAAATATTGAATTTTCATTAAAAATAATCATACTTCTTTGTATTGAGTAATCAGTAGGCTAAGATTGGAAGGCAGAGGTCTTCAAAGAACAGCAGACTATAATATGCAGTATTAACATGTCTACAGTTTGTAGAAGGATCAATTTAAATTAGACATTAAACGAAAATACATTCGTTCTGTCGAAACTCTCCTTTGTGTTTTAAATGATATGAGATGGCAGTCTTCAATTCTATCGTCTTGAACTTCCAAAACCTTTGCCGATATGGATTGAAGAATGTAATTTATATATAGAAGTATATATATACAAATATATTGTCAAGGCTTCACTGCTAAGACATCCTCTCAGGTCGAAACTCATTAATAGTTTCTCTATGAGGCAATATTGATTGATCACGTGAGTGTCTGGCGGTAGATTTCTTTTTTAAAGTTCAATTTTTTATTTTGGCGCGTGCTACTTTCTTTACTTTTTCGCATAGGAAGTTCTTTTTGGTGGATATTGTACACAGGTGAATAGTGTATCATCATAATACAATTGACGAAATTGTCAATCTTAAAAGTTAAAATTCGGTTTTATATATTTTGCCTACCTTGATCATAAAAGAGGTAATTTGAATTTGTAATACGAACTATAAGTTGATGATAGGTAACATTTTTACCATATTAGAATACACAACAAGTGTATAAATTACCAATGAACATACCTTACACCCGTTTTAAATTTTTCTGAGAAAAATTTGAGAATCACTTACTTGTAGCATAAGGAGTTTGTGTTCTTCATTTTCGGCAACATTGATCTTGTTCTGTTCGACAAGTGACTGAAAGAAACGATGCATACCTATTGTAAATATCCTAAAATATTATAATTAATGTTATTTATGTATTTTGAAATATTAAAAATAACTCTATATAGAGTACCAAATTTGTATAACTTACAACAAAACGAGATAAATAATTTGACTGCTGTGAAATGTCTGTAGCCAAAATAAGGTTTTGAATGAACTTCTTTGTAGAATTCCTGAAAATTGTGGTTAAGCAATTGAAATAATCAAATTGACCTAATTTTTAGTTATATTAATTAATAACGTGTTAAAAATAATAGTAGTTTAAAGTTATTTTTAAAGATATACCCAATTTAAGACTAAAACACTCGTAGAAAGGAAAGTTCAAAAATATAATTATATATTATATTGTGGTCGACATTTTATTAATATTATTGAAACATGATTAACATATATTTCGTACTTGAATAATAAAAACAAGTTGATGATGAACGATTTAATGTGTTTATATTGTCATGTCGCACTAATTCCATAAAATAAATTATTCTACCAATATGAAGTAAATGACAATATAAAAAAATAATTTATCTTTGTAGGATATACACAAGCTGCTTTATTTGGTAATAAATCAACACGTTCTCTGCTTGATATTGTTAAAAGACAACATTACGATGGAAAATTTGATCGACTTATGACCAACACAACACAACTATTTTCTATGTAAAAAATATGATATATACTTATTTATTTATACAAGTTCACATTAAATATATTTCGCCAACGTACAAAATATGTTTCTATATAGATAATTGCATTCGTAAAATATACATAACTATTTTACAGAAAATCAATAAAATAAAACAACGAACTATTCACTGTTTTTATAAAATATATATGGTTCACATTTTATTAGTATTAAAATTGTTATTAAAGTATTTCAATAATTTCAATAAACTAGTATATTTTAGAAAATAAAATGTAAAATATTTACCACTTCTTCTTGGAGAAATGGTTAAATATTCCAGTATCACAAAATATGGAGAAGGCCACATGCCAGTGGTGATTCTCCAGCACGGATTGGCCCTGAAAGTAAGGAAAGGAAATAATACCAGAGTTTATCTGATACCTATTTCAATTAAATTCACTAGTAATAAATTATAAAAAAGTAAGTATATATACAATGCCAAACATGATTTATAGATAAACAATATATTAATAATTTCTTTTATAGTTTGAGCTTCTAATAATATTTATGAGAGGAATATTTCATTTCCAAGATTAAACTTTAAGAAATTCTTAAGTTAATTCAACTTTACTATAGGCTATCAGAAAAACTTTGTCACCACCCTTGTCATACATTTCATTTATATTTATTAACTATATTCTTAGACAAACAAACACTTAGACAAATATGATAATTATTGATTTTACAACTATGATAAGAAAAAAACAAATATAAATAAAATGATTTTAATTTATTTTAATAAAGATATTCGACGTAATTATACAGTCATGAAATTGTATTTAAATGAAAAATATAATCCGACATTTATTTTATAAAACTTGATTTTATCTTAGTAATTAACCAAATACATTAACAATTTATAAACTTAAATGTTAGTTATTTAATCTATGCTTTAATTATTTAATGCATATACATTTATTATTGAGATAAATTTGTTAAATAATTAATGTACGATAAGTAAAAAGACATCTAGTATACGTATATAATGGAACCTATATGGGTACGAGATGAAGGCAATTAAAAATAATCCAGGATTTAAATGATCAGTAAATATTCAGTTCGTAGGCAGCATTTAAACTTTTTCTATACCTACCTAACTGCATATGAATTAATTTAAAATAATTACGCTAAAAGCAAGATTGAATAATTATTAAACAGATTTTATATATAGAGTTTTTATCGGCAAGATAATTTTTCCAAAAAGAATATTTTAAAAGCACAATTTCTGAATAAAAAAAGTAAAATTAAAATAAAGATTGATTTGTGTATTCTAAGGACGGGGTTGGGTGTGTCTTTTCTGAAAAAATGTGCAATTAAAAACTTATTAATTGAAAGAAAATATATAATTGGTAAAAAAGTCTTTATTGCATATTATTGATTTCACCATTTAAAAAATATAATTTTTTAATAAATCAGGGAATATAGTGCCGCTGATTTTTTGCAGTTTCTGATAGATTTAGGTCTCAGCAATTGATAAATGGGGGTTTACAAATTTTCAGACTCCTGAAACCCATTTTTATCGACTGGCCTTAGGCCCTGGATCTGTGTACCGAAATAAGATTTTCCAATAATGAATTAATTTTAACTCTTTCGGTATCTTATTGTAGATTTTTTATGGTTCTGAATTCATATCAGTCTGAATCTTTGGCAACATTTTTAGTCTCATTGTTTTTACAGGGGTTTAAGGCCAACTAGATGACCTCCTCGACCAATCAAAATCGATGATTTGCAATATTAAACTCCTTTTTGATAATTAAATGGTTATTTTGAAGACTTTGTATGAAGCTAGTTATTTTTTTCGCTTGAAATAATCAAATTAATAATTTTGTCCGATAAAAATGGGTTCCAGAGTTCTGAAAATTTGTACTCACCATTTATCAATTCCTGATACCTAAATCTATCGGAAACTGATAAAAAATATCAATTTGCACAGCAATAGCGCACGAGACCTATTTTATGACATATCAAAGCGCACTAATACTTTTTCACTTATAGCAGTCCTTGGAATAAATGTTTTGAAACTGTCTGCAAAGAATTAAAATTTTCATTAAATAATCTGCAGATCTAATAAATTTGATATTTTGAGTAGGATAATCCTCTTTGGGTCACATTAAGAACGGACAAAAGGGTATTGAAGGTCCTATTGATGTAAGATGAGGCGTGCAGGGGTTTTTAATAATACTCTCCACGTCAGTAATCTCAAAATTATTTGAGCTTTTCTGTTAAATTTACAGATTAATTGTAAACATATAAAAACCTTATTCCCGTAAAATAAACGATTGGTAGCAAAAATGTTTCGGCAACTTGAGGTGACGTTTGAAAAGTCTACTTACTATACTGCACCTTTTAAATATATTGTTCAACTGGGTGTTATACCTTATAAAACTGAACCAAGTAGTTGTCTGTTTTCTCAAGAAAGGCCTGGTTGACACCAGGATGGTCCGAGTCATGACACATTGCTCCCATCAGAGAACACAAGGCATCGAAGGGTGTGATTAGCGGTAGCACCTGAAGATCAACCCATACAAATAACTTCTCACAATTATACTTGTTATAATATATTTTTATAAATATAATACAAAAAAATGTGCTAAAGTAATACAATAAATTCATAAAATTTTAATATATAAAGATAAATGTGGGTCAAATATGATAATTTTAAACTGCTTAACAAAACATTGATGCAATAGTTTTTGATATTATAATCTTTCGATCAACACTTTCTGACTTGATAGAATATTTATTATATCAAGTTATAAAAGAAATATTCCCAAACAGCTTAAATAAAAAAAATAATAATTAAAACTATAACTTTTTGGTTTATTTAAAATTGAAGCAAATTCTAATGGAAACCTTAAATCGTTCTTTTAGAAATGAAAAAAACAAAAATATCAAATTATTTTGAATTTTCTTTCTTGAAATTATAGACTTCTATAAAATAACCTTACACTTCCTTCTCGCAGAGAAAGGCAACCAACAAGGGTTCAATATAATGCTCTTATAATCGGGACATTTCATATCTAAAGAGGAATTCATTTTAAAAACTTTATTCTTCGCTTTCTGCAAGGTTATTGTATAAATTACTTTCAGAAAAGTGCGAATAAAACATTTGATATTAATCAATAATTCTATTTTCGCTCGGTTATATATATATGAGAGTCATATTGCACTCAAAAACCAATACAAAATATCCACCTGCAGTAAAACTATTTATTTCTCTATTAAAACAACTCAGGCGTGTTTTTTGTAATTTAACTCAGGTTATTTATCGCATATACCTTTTATGGCGAAAATTTAATTTAAATAAGAATAGTTAGTTACTCAAAAGTGACAGCAAGTTGCGAATGAAATTTTATTTGAGATATAATATTTGTTATTGTATTAAAACTCCAATAAAAATTACTCATATTAAAAATATACCTACATTATAACTGTAATATAAAATTATTGCTTTGATTGAATATATAACAGATACTTCTCAGACAGATTATATGACTGTTTTCTTAATAATAAGAGAAAACCTTTCCATACAAACATGAAACACAGCAGGTATGTATAACACTCTGAATATTCACTTATTATACATCATGGCCTCATTTAGGCAAACTGTCTGAAGCCACTAATTAAGATCAGATCAATTGAAGGTATTATTTATACAAAAAATGTCCTTTATCGTGTGATTGTCTGCAGTCTATAATTCCATACTAGGTATATCATTGTGACGCACATATACAGCAAAATGGCTATTTGCATCCAGGGTTTGTCTCCAATGCATTATATAGAGTTTCAGGTCCACTTCTTCTTATAGCGGCTGCTAGCCCACCGAACCTCTTGGTATAATGACATTGGGTTGATGAAGTATAATATTATGAATATCGACATAAAGTGAGATCAAGTATTCGCACGTATCATGAATTATTCTTCATGAAAGAAGTTATAAATCACAGAAGAAAATATATTATTACATATTACAATGAATAATGTGTAATAAAAGAAACCTGTAGATTCATTATTATATCGACATGAATAATAATAATTGGCAAAATATTTGCTGAATTAATTTTCTACTGATTTTTTAAAATGATATTCATATAAAAAATGTCTAAAAAAACAATTCTTATATATATATATCGGATAATTTTTTCTTCATATTATAAGATTGACATTTCTAACGAAAAGGCTGAATACATTTGTGAAAAAGCATTTATAAAATTCAAAATTTACGTCTTGAATTAAAATGAAAAACAGAAATCCTATCTGTATATTATATGATTGCAAACAATTTGTTCATAGTAAGAATTATAGATATACGAAGCAGAGATCAGAACATCTAGACAGACATTTATACATAGGTGAATAAATATCGTCCATGTTTTTAAGATCTTTTCACAGCAGATATACCTATTCTAGCGATATCTCACCACATAGTGAAACAACAGCAGTTATACACAGTTGTGAGGATAAAAGTACATGGCAGTGGAGTGGAGGGGGTATCAACGACACTAGTATGAGCCTCGGGGCTTGGATACGAAAGAAATCCTCAACAAAATTGCTACCAGCCTTAAGCCAGTATTCTGTAGTTTAATTGAACTCAAATTTTCGTGTGTAACAAACTTAGTCTTTAGAAAATCATTCCCCTTGAATACGCATCAGCTTCATCTTTCTCTTCTTTATACTTTCCACTTTTCTCTCCCCTCTCTCTCTCTCTCACATTCTGTTCTAAAAATAATTTTAAAGAGGTCTATAGTGAAATGGAATACATTATTCATAGCTACAAATAATAAAAAAAGATATAATGGACCAAGGGAATTTTATCAGATAAAGAAATGTGCAACATTCATAAATGCAAACGACAAAAGAAATTTTCACAGTTGGGACTAAATAAAACATAAAATCAATTCGACTTGTATGTGTAGATTGTTGGTAAGTTGAGGGCTCAGGGTCACCTAAATGAGTCTAATTGTAATATAGGAATGCCTATTTTTCTTTTGTATAACCTACACAAATATATGAGCGAAAAACTTTTACAAATAAATAAAACTTATTTGCATTTTGTGAAGTTTTTCTGTAAATAGAAATATTTAACAAAAATTTAAGAAACATTTCTAAACATAGCAGTTACTTTAACCTTTTAATTAAAAATAAATAAATGTACCACGTTGTTTTAAAACCGATAATACACAATGTTTTTGTCGCTTATTTTAATTTCCTGGTAAGGATATCAGCATGCCAATAATTAATGCATCCCAACCATAATATACCTACACAAATAATGATTGCGATAAAAGCTATTATCTATTATAAATAGGCATGAGTGACCTCACCTTGACATCTCTGATGTAACAGTGCATAGCTTGAGTGACGTCCGCAGCGTGAATAGCATTGTGGTAGGGATTACGGGCATGGTAGGTCTCTTCTATCAGGCCTGGAGGGAAGGTCACAATATCTTACTATTTACAAATGCACTACAATATAAGAAAGCTACCGAAGAGACAATATTACTATATATCAAAAAGAGGATATGATACCAAGGTTGAATCAATAATGAATAATTCGGCTAAATAAGAAAGTATGAAAGGAGCTATTACTGTCTCCCTGCGTTATGCATACCATACTTAAAGATTAATTAATTAAGAATTTGTAGTAAAAAGAAATGCATTGTGGGGTGAATTTATTTCTTTTATAAATATTAATGTGTAATTTGCTTAGATGAAGGATTCACGGATTATTACTAGGTTACTATTATGGAGGTAATGAGGTCACCTTTTCATGCCTCAATAAAATTTAATATTCCGGAAAAAGAGGTTTCTTATATGCTACCGGCATATTGATAAATAATAAATACGAACATTTGGATTGAAGCATAAAAATCAACAGAAAGAAATTAAAATTTTATTTTAAAGATGACATTTTGATATTTTAAGGGATATTATGTCTTCAAAGGATCCATATGATCGGAGGATCAAGGATCATAATTTTAAACAAAATTTTATACGTACATCTTTTAAAAAATATTTTTAAAACTTTATAAAACATTTTTAAAACATTATAAGCAATATTAATTTTATTAAATATTTAAAAAAATTGTTTAAATTTGTGATCCTTGATCCTCCGATCAAATGGATCCTCCTAAGACGTATCCTATTTTGGATAAACAAATTGGGATTTTGTAATAAAATTCAGTAAACTCTTATTTGCTATAGCTATTGTTAATATTGTACATATAGCTGAAGAAAGCTAAATGCTCAAAGTAAAGTCTTGTCAAAAAACTATATTTGAAAATCTGTACAATGCACCTTAAAACAATATAAAAAGCAATGAAAAAAAGCATAATTAAGCTAAATCATGACAATCTCTACTACACCTGTATGATCAAAACTTAGATGTATATTATCGCAGAAAATAAAATGTTAACCATCCCACCGAAATATGAATGTTTCCTTAGCAACTTTAATGAAAGGTAAATATCGTGACGCAGATTAACCCCGTAAATACTTTCTGTAACAGGAATAGGAGTATATACAGTAGGCATAAGGGGTAACTTTAACTAACTAGCAATAGTACATCTTCTACTAGTTAACTGGAGTTGAGATACAAACTTGGGAAAAAAGAAATCTGAACTATATATCTTCTATCAGTGATATTCATATATTAGATAATTAATAAACACAGAGAGAAGAAAAGAGAACAAAAAACGATAATCCAAATTACGTAATGTTTTCACCAACTTGCAAACGTCTAGTTTGAAAATGGAAATGAGGTTGTGTTGTTCCAGGACACGAATACCCAGTGAGAGGAGCGGATGGCCTGAAATGGAGATCATTCCTTGAATGGTAGGGAGGACTGTGCGTGTGCAACAAGAACTATTATAACCCTATTGATAGCGCATCACTTGTGAGAGATCAATGAGGTTGAATATATAAATTGACAATCTCTGATAGATTCAGCTAAAGAGAACGCATTCTTTTCATGTTGAAACTATATTAACGATTTTTTTGAAATTTTAATTGAGCCGAAATTCTACAAATTTCTACAGTTACAGTATTTATGCGTCTTTTTACAAACTATATCGTCGTAAATACGAAAAACCATTGATTCTATAATAATAATACAATTTTCGTGTAATTAATACTTTATTAATACTTAAGGGAGTAGAATTGAGGAATGGTTAACATATACGGATATATATGGTGAAAAGATTGATTACAACAAACTCCAAGAGAGTATAGGTGTGTATTCTGTTGGAGTAAATAAATATATATATGCGGGAAAATGAACATTGGTAAAATGGGTAAATAATAAATTAGAAGTTCTTTGTAAAGTGAATCAAACTGCTGCTGTAATTGTTTACAGGATCATCAAGTATAAATGAGTATTCCCTACTTCAGTAATATACAAAGAAGAATATAGTTCAAATTTAAATATACGAAACTTAATTGTCAATCTTTCTCCTCGGGTATAATAGAGTAAAATATTTAGAAAAATCGACTTGACAAAAACTCACAATTCTCCTTCAACAACCACAAGCAAATTAAAACGTTTAAACTATTTTTATAATATTTCATTCAATTTTAACATGAACCTAATTTGATATTGATTTTTTGCACAAATCATAATAATTAAACTAAAATTCTATTCGAATTTGTTCCTGGAGTTCATATACATTAAAATAGGATAGTTCTAGATTGATTGGTATATTTGAAAAACAAATATAAAGTAAAGTGGAAATTATACATTTTAAATAATAAAAATAAGTTGTAAATTTATCCTACGGACATGATATATAGTAATAGAATAATACCTGTCTTTACATACATACATACACATTTATACAATAAAAGAAAAGTTGTATTGCCAACCTGATGTGAAACGGTCGAGGGCAAAAATATTGAATTCCCAGCTGTCGACCTGTTTAAGCAGATTCTGTAGAATAATGAGAAGAAGCAATAGAGAGAAGAGGATGGAAAGAGAGAAGAGAATGAAGAGGAGGGATTGTAAAGGGTTTCACAGACTGTGGACTGACTGAGTTGAGAATTGGTAAATATTCTATTAAATCAGGTATCCTAGGCATACTTGTGTGTAGATATAAGCGAATTTTAGTTGTAATGAGTTTGTTTCTATATAGAAGGCGAATATTTAAGTTAGGGAAAAGCTAAAACATATTGCAGTATAACAACGACGGTTTCAAATTAGTGCGATTATATTCTTTTCCACATTTTAAAATTGTTAAATTGTATTTATTAGAAAAATAGATAACACTATATTAGCATTGTAGAAAAAAAGAATTAAAAATAATATGAATTTTTTTTCTAGTTTAAATAATTGTGACTGTTTAAAATAGGACATTCTGTAATAGTTATATCATTAATAATGTTTAAATATAGAATTAACATATTGGGTAAAGACTCATTCAAAATTAATTATAATTAATATATTCATAATTTTCACTTTAAACATGGGAATATGGTCGAATAAATATGTCCTTACGGTCGCACTCAACATGTAAGTTTTGTCGAGCAGTCCATTGGAGTCCCTGTTGACACCAGGCCGGGATCCCGTTCGTCGTTTATAGACAGGCATTTCCTTCGAGCAATGAGTAAAGATTTCACCTTTACCTTCTGAAGTTGACAATCAAACAAAACTCCATCCATAATGAATTCTATATCAGGGAAATACTTGGTTTTCATTTAAATATACTCGAGACCTCATATTCTTCATCTAATTAATTAAAAATACTTTCACTATAGGTATTCATTAATAGAAGAAAAAGATTGACAACTTCTCACTATTGTTCTGATATTTTCAACAGAGCTCTGTGATTTAACAAATGGATAATTATTTTACCTATATTCAATGTTCAGCATTAGATTTGACTGCATTTCAATATTAGCATTTGAAAAACCTTTTCTAATAATATCTTTCTATATTTATAGTCTTTTGATCTAAAATATAGCTTGTATCCTGCGGTGACCACACAAGTATGACAATACCTGCCTTCTCACAATTATTTATAGCAGAGATCTGTATCATGAAATATGGAATATATATAAATTTTTTATAAATATGTTCGTCTATTCAAACCTTGTCTGACAAAATGATTATCTTTTTGCAGATTATAATTATATATTTTTTAATTTATACATTACAAAATTGAGATAAACCGATTTAAGCACACCACTCATCTATTATATTTTATTCTATTAAAATAAATTTATTTTTGTTAAGAAAACAAAAACAATATTATGGTATAAAATAAAAATATTTGTCAATAGTTATACCTACTTAAACTATTGAGTTAATAGACAAAATTAATAACACAAATTTAATATTCAAAGATTAAAGCTTTTCCTTCCTCTAAACTGTTTAATATACTTTTTAAAAACAATTTTTTTCCTGTCGTCTGTTCCCAACTATACCTATACTATTTAGAAATAATATTAAAAACATTATAACACTCAAGCTAATTAATACAAGAAAAAAGGAACAAATGATTCACCTTTAGATTCGCCTATATCTTCATTTTCCTTCGATGTATTCTTGTCTGTAAAATAAATAAGACATTCCTTATTGTATTAATTAAAAGCAAATTCAGTTTATTTAATTGATTAACTCACGAAGATCAACTGTGTGTTTTTCTGATAATGAGGATCTGACTTCTACTCTAAGAAGCACTGAATTTGCAGTCACCTGCTAAAACATTATAGAAAGAAATTGTTCAAAACATCAATGAAAGGGGTGTTTTTTATCACTTAGTAAATTCAAAAACTGTTTTAGGAGTACCTTGTGTTAATTATATTTTGAACATTATTGCAAATAAAGCTTTAATTATATAAATTTACGAAATATGTATAAGTTCAAAAATTAAAACAATTTCTTTATCAAATAGAAAGACAGTATTTCTTTGGAATACACGGTAACTATACATAGTTGAATGGTAGACTAAAGGTAAATAAATACCACGTTTTTTAATTGTCTTAATAGGATATTTTATGAATATAATGCGCGAATGAATTATTTTACCGATCGCAATTTTAATAAAGTTTAATAAAGCTATAAATACAAAAATTTATAGATAAAATGTAAATATTTTCAGACAAAAAATTATATATTCCACGATTCGTACGTGTCAAAATTTTCTCTGAAACGTGATTTTAGCCAGGATTTGGGATAGAATTTTTCTCACAAGTTAAGAAGGACTAACACTAACAATACGAAGCGGGAAACCTATTGTTTTAAAACAGTAAACAAGAAAATGTATCGATTAGAATGAAAACTGTTGTTATACTTTGACTTCAATATTGACGGTGATAACAAATTGGCTTCTTGTCTGTTCGCTCAGGCAAAATGCAAACAATTTTCAGTGTTCTCTTTTTTTATAATCATAATAATAATAATACAGAAAAAGCTGACAGTCTTCTCAGACTTTTTTTTGCACTGATTGCTCAACAGATATAGCAACAATCAAAACTGACAAAATATTGTTAGAAAACTAAAATAATTATGTATAATTGTACAGTAATTAAGTAAAAGCAAAACGATGTCAGAATTTATTAGAATATCTACCAATAAACGACTATCCAGAAAAATTGTCTAGAAATCTTTTAAATATAATTGTTTTCTATGTTGAAGAAATCTCTTATAATACAGTAAGCAAATATAGTAGTTTGTTCTTTTCACTAAAACATGCATTTACTGAAAGGATGATGCATACAAATAGTGTGTGGAAGTATAACCTTATAAATAGGAATGCAGCAACATTCGTATTATCAAATATTGGGAGTCGGCATGACGAAAGTTAAACATTTCATTTTAGGAAAAATATACTTTTCTATAAAATGTCAATACGAAATAAAACAATAACCTTTATTTGTAGTTTTTCGCAGCATATACAGGATGAAAAGGGGAACATCTTGCTAGACTTCGAAGAGCAGAGGAAGGAATATAATACCAAAGGAAAATTTAATGAAGTCAAGTGGAGCAACAAAGTTGTCCACAACGATTGAATCACGAAGAACAAAAAGCCAATAAAGCTATGTTGATCCCAGGGTCGTATGAATTCCATATGATCGAAGCAAAGATCCCGAATTAATAACTAGAAAATACTTATACGGCAGCTGGACATTGGTCACACAGTCTGTAGAGCATCCCACTTTGAATTGAAGCATTATAGTACTTAGGTCATGATACACGTTATTGCATGCTATGTTTGTCAAATAACAACCGTAAACTATGTTGACATGAGTACAAGTTACTGCTTTTCTGATAAGTGAAAGCGCATGAAGTTCTTATTGTCCATTTTTGATGAATGAGAAACAAATTACGATGACAGTCAAGAAGAGATATGATTGGAACTGATGGTTCTCAAATTGAAGAATCATGATAGCCAATGAGAGTAGCTCTGAAAACAAACGATACCATTGTTTTCCTAAAATACGATATTAACATACAAGGAAAAGAATAAATAACATATTAGAATTATAAAAAATCAAGAATTGCCGAATTTGAATTTATATAATTTATTTCAGTTATTGACTAATTTAATAACTCAAAATTTAAATTTTCTTCAATACTAAGTACATATTGGTTTTTGCTGAATCTTTTTAAAGCTTTAGTTCTGGGCTATAATGTTATAACGTTTGGTTTACTTGTATCAATAATATACAATTACATGTATCCCCTTATGGGAGGTACTCTGGCGTACCAAATAAGGGGGGGGGGGTGGGGGTGGTGGGGTTGTAATAATCGAGTGTGGGTACATCAATTTAAAATAAATAAATAATGGGGGGTGGTATTAAATTTCTTAAAATTAAATAATCGGGGGGGGGGAGTTCATTCATTCAGTTTGTATGTTTACTTATTCTTTTCATTGATATGTTAGAAAATTATTTTTAAATTATGAAAATTTATATGGTAACGGATGAAAAAAATGATTAAATTGAAAAAGTAGATTATTATTACCAAGATATAAATATTTCAATAAACAATAATTAGTAAGTAATAAGTGCTTAATTAATGCAAGTAAATTGATTAAAAAGTTTAAAAAAAAAACGGGGGGGGGGCTTGCCTATTATATAAAATAAATAATCAGGGGGTCCAAATAAACGGGGAGATTGCCTATTTTTGACAGTAAATAAATAAACAGGGGGTGGGGGGTTACGTTTATTCGGCACGCCAGAGTATATATAATAAAACGTGAATATTTAAATCAACTTTCAACTCTGACACAATCCATCAATATCAATTCTCATTGTTGGCACATGTGAAATTATCGTATAAAATTATTCATAAACAATGAACAAATTCAATCCATATTTTTTGAAGTTTAATTAAATAAAAAAATAACTAGAGGTTTTGTTAAAAAACGATGTTTTGAAAGATTTATAATTTCAATCGATTTATAACAAGTAAAAAATTATCACAAAAAAACGTATACCTAGTTTAAAAATATCAATTTTCTGTTTATTTGAGTATGTGATTTCTATTCATAATAATAAATTCACAAATAATTGCCGCCGATGTTGATTATCAAACCAAAGTCATTCTTAACTGGGAATTCAGTTCTTTCAATATCTTTGTCTCGGTAAATGTTGCGATCCAGAGCCATGTCAGCAATGCCTACGAAGTCTTTAACACCATCAATATAAATTCCATTTCGAAAGACATATATCTGTTCCTGAGGTTCATGTCTGGAGTGTAAATATGGGGATGAGTGACAATAACCTTTCTCTCCAGCTACTCGGTGACAGCTCGTGCCTTGTGTGGCCTGGTATTGTCATTCATGAGAAGAAAATCCTTAGCCATGAGGAGTTCTGAAAGAGACTCGATAGTGCTGGATCACGTTATCCAAGAATTATATGTATAGAGTTGATGATTAAATTAACGTCATTTGTAAGAAGTTTGAAATAGTTCGTCATCAGCAGATTATTCTTGTCTAAGATGGTTGTCCAAGAAACCTGTCCTAGTTGTTTCTAAATTTTTTAATAAAGTTGGTTCAAACAGTTAACTCGTTTCATAAGTTATATACAATGTTTTGCATTGCTGAGTGAGAAAAAACATAGATACTATAGAAGCCGATTGTTATATTAAGAACACTGTATTTTTATAAATCTATAAATTATAAATCTAAAGTTAACAAGTATAGGATACAACACATACTGTATAAATGTATGAGATTTAAATTTAGTGTTCACTGTACACTAGGTTTATTGTAAGCACATTTTTCGTTTATTGATTTTGTCTAAATGTGAATTTAATAATCTTTTGAAACACAGTTTTTTTGACGAGACTTATATTGGAGGCATTCTTGAAAAATAAAAATGATATTAATCCCAAAAAATTTGGCCAATTATCATCATGATATTATCAAAATTATAATATATTTTATGTGTGAAATATAATATATATAAAAAATTAATTACAAGCAAAATAATGTAATGCAGATTGCAAATAAATTCACTAAAATATATTTTAAATGTCACTAAAATTAAAATTAATAAATATTTAAGTAAACATTTGGCATCGAAATAGTACATTTATAACAAAATATTCTAACAAAAATAGTATATTATAAATAATTCAAAATGACAATATCCATTATATAAACTATTCCCACTGATAATATATTTTTTATATAAATACATATTTAAATATTGAATTATAATTGATAAATAATAAAATGTTCATGGAGTGTCATAAATAACTTGTACAAGCATTAACAAAAAGTATGGTTTGTGTATAACCATATATTAAAAAATAATGCAATCAATGGTAATTGCTTTATTTTATATATTCATGTATTTTAGATATAAAAATACATTGCTAATTTTAATCATGGAGTTCAAACATTCAAATTTATGCTGTTGTAGCTTATCACATGGATAAAATTGGCCCACATGGTCTGTATCACCATCAGTATTTCAAACACCAATAGCAAAAACAAATGAAAAGTTTTACTAATAATACTAGAAAGTTGCTAAATAGAGAAACACAAAAAATTGTTTTCTATATATTGTAATCTATATGCCATACAAATAGAAAAAATCTTCTGATTTATATATATTCTGGTCTATACAAAATGAGAAAAAATACATGTAAAGTTTATTGAAATTTGTAAGTACATATGGAGGAGTTTCAAAAATAGAATATGTGTTTGTTTTTATGTTGTAATTATATTGATAAAGGTTTATAAAAAAGTGTTAAGGATGTCCATACAGTTTATTTCAAAGTGATACTTAGAATGATCTTTATAATAATTAAAAAACTATCATGTAGTGTATGGATTACACTATATTAATGTGCAAAGGTCCTATATATTCATCCAGTTTTTAGATATTATTTAACATAGAAAAGATAAAAGGAAATTGTTACTTCTTTGTTTAGCATCCAGTTTGTGAAATCATCCAGATTAAGGATGTCTTGTATGGCCAGAGTAGAATGTATAGAATAAAATTACTTAAAATTTAAATGTCTTCATATTATATGTAGTGTATATAAATTGTGTATAAATAGTGTATACAAATTCTTGTAAATTAGTTTAATTATAATTTTTTAAAGTTTTATAATTAAACATTATTTTTTTGTTTTATTAATTTTGTTAATTGTAAAATTTATAATCATATAAGATATTTTAAAATAATTACTTACAAATTTCAAGTAGCTATAAATATTAAATATTGAAATAATATAACTAATCAAAATAAATTATATTTAGTAACATATTTATAAATTAATAATAAGGAATGTAAATAGATATTATAATGAATTATTGTAAAATATAAACAGGCTAGTATTTAATAAAACCAGACAGATTAATAAAAATTTAATATAATACAAAGATTTATAGTATATGTCAATAATAAATATTATAACAATATTAAAAATTTAAATTAATATATGTTAATTAAAATTTGTTTAAATGATATGGGCTTGAAATTCTTATATATAAATAAGTCTGAATGCTATATTATGTTATAGATATTGGGGCAATTGCAAATGGTTTATGTAATCCTAGTTTATTTATTATTAACAGAAAAGAAGGTCTAACTGGATTTTGAAAGAGTTGATTGGAAATTTTTAAGTATTTTTTAACATAATGTTTTTATTTAACATGTTCAAAAAATCACTGCAGTAAAAATAATAAGCCTAAATTAATATAATAAACTAGCATGAATAATCAAGCATGAATTCAAGCATGAAAAGTCAAACAGTAAAATTTAAAGATTTTTTTAATAATTATTGTATAATTACTTTTATATACCCTTTACCATTTTAATTAATTTAAATAAGAATGAACATGGGTAAATTTCAAGTTAACATTTGTAAAAAATATTTTAAAAAGTTAAATTAATTTAAAATAAAATTATTTTATTAGAGATTTCCCTTCATTTTATGAAAGCCATGGTACATGTGACAATTGTTATATTTGAGAGTAATATGGAGTAACCAATGTTTGAATCAAATTGTTAAAATAAATTACAACTATTAAAAAAGTTGAATAATTTTGCATATTTTAAGGATCACAGCATTTTCTAATATGTCGATGTGAGGAACAATATTCAGCCAAGTAGAAGGTCAACCACAATTTATTTTGAAATATTTGAAAATTAGCAAACATTAAAAACCATTAAAATTTAAAAAAATAATTAAATCAGATATATAATCACTAAATATTACTAAAACATATTACAGGGATGGTCTGCCACTTGTCACAACTTGTCACATTTTGACACATTTAATTTTTCATCTATAATATCTATATCTACTTTTAGAATTACTGACAATATTACAATAATTTAAGGAATTTTTTTCTAAGACTCAAAATTATAGTGATATAGCTGATTAACAGAAATCAAATTAATGAATGGTTGTGGCTATGCAGTAAGCATAGCATATAAAATAGTGCATATTGCTCAAAATTTATTGATTTTAAAGCTAAGAATTATTATCATATTAATAATTCCAAGACATTCCTGCCACAATAAAAAGACTGGTTAGTTCTAGTCAGCACATTATGGTCCTCATGGATGGTGAAATTCACATTAAAGTGGCTCTGATCTTAAGCAAATAATCCAAACCAGGAATAGAATACAGACAGATTATTTTCATATAACACTAATTAAAAATATTATTTTTTGTCAAATATATTGTCTAATTAAAATCATTGAATTAAGATTGTATTAAAGATCAATATTAATGATATTATCAAATGAATTATAGACCATTAGCCTTACAGTAAAAGTAAATTTAATTAATTTAGCATTTTATAAAATGTACACACAATGTTAAGGTAAAAGTGCATAATCTAAAAAGACAAGCAGACATATATATTGCTTAAAATATTGTGATAAATTTATGATATTGTTATAAATTTATTTTTAAAAAATGTTTGTATTTAATTTTTTTAAAGAATATAGTTTTTATACATAAAAAATGTTGTATAAAAATATGATTTTGAAACATATAAATAGATTTTGACACACTTTTCTACTAACTCTTAAATGATACATTTTAATATACTGGACTATTTCTGTAACAGAGGGTGGATATAAAATAGATACTATATGTAGGTGATGCAAAAGAGTTATCCAAAAATTCTGTAAAATTACTAAATACCTATATTAAATTCCTATATTAAATTTAAGTCAAAATAACATTGTATTATTTTTTTCTGTTTATACAATAATATTTTAACTTTATTATAGCATAACTATCAAAATTGGCATCAGAAATAAAGCACATGTGGGTTTATATATGAGATCTTAACTGTGACAAGTCTATTTTTATATATAAATAGATAGAAAATAATAAAAATCTAATCCATGAAAATGCCATGGAAAAAATCATGGGTTTAGAAATTCAATGACCACCTGTGTAGGTCAGTGCATCAATTTTTCCAATGGCATTGTCACAGATGAGGTTTAGGCCATTTCCTATCTATTTATATATAAAAATGAGCTTGTCATGAATGAGATCTCATTCATATCAGTCATAGAAAAAAGAATGTCCAAAATGTGTCAAAATCAAACACAAAAATTCTAGAATGTATCCTGTGATATGTTGTTGTCAAATAATGTTGAAATAGAAGTCAGACATAAGCTATTCTTATATGATAATTTTATTTACTGAATCTCTGAAAATATAAAATTTAAATATGTACAATAATAGATCACTTCATATAAATGATCTGAATAAATACATATTATAGAAAACAAATGGATTAAGAATACCTTCAAAAATAAGATTACCTTAACATCATTACTAACCACGCGGGTTGTGTGATTAAAATATTTATTAGAATATTATAACAAATTATTCAATTAAATAATATCGAAATGTTATTTAAATTCTCTGAATACTGTTTCACTTGAAAATTTTGATCCCACAATTACTGATTCGGATTTCTAATGTCATAATTTCATGATCTCAAAAATTAATTTCAATTCAGTTTTAAAACAATGATCTCAATTATACAGTTTCGATAAGGGGCTGTTCAAAAATGACGTCACGCTGATTAGGGGGAGGGGGTTGACAAATCCGTGACAATGCGTGATGGAGAGGTAGATGGGGTTTCCAAAATTGTGACGTCACAAAACATTTCTGTAAAAGCCACATAGAGAAAGATAACTCTGTTGTATTATCTTTACTCTATTTATACCCTATATTGTTAACTACATTTTTATTTCACAATTGTGCGAATCTTTTTGTAGGTATATATATTGTAGGTATATATATATATGTTGAGTGTGTATATGAAGGGAGGGGGTAGAACTTCACGTGACGTCTTTTCTGAAAGGGTTTTTGAAATTTGTGACTGTGCGTGATGTAAAGGGGCAGGGATTAAAACATGGCCTAAATTTGCGTGACGTCATTTTTGAACCTCCCCTAAATGCGAATTTTATAAGTTGCACAAATTTTAGATACACAAATATTTTTAGAGATACGTGCTTTAAGATTTTTATCACATTTTCCATTCAAAATATATTGAAAACAGAAAGGTCAGAAACACAATTTTTTAATTTATAATATGTGACTAAAATGGAATTTCACTATTTTAAATTAAAGATAAGTTCAAGATATGACCACAAAATAAATTGTCTAAATTGAAATTTGGACATGGTATTTGTAGCGATTAATGAAAATTACAAATTAATATTTATTGAAAACCTTCTTTAAAAAGAAACTAATACTGTATATAAATAAAATGCGCTCTGGACATTTTTTGATCAGTTTGCGTCTAGATAAATATTATATAAGTCAGTGTACCTATTACTATATGTATTTATAAATTTCGAATATTTAATTATGCCTAGAATAGTAATGACATATTATAAGGTAACAAAAAGTATTTCTAAATGAGCTTCCAAAATCGCATTGACATAATTTTATTCAGTCCATAATTATATACAAATGTAGAAAATTTCTATATAACAAAAGTATACAAAAACGGTTATACAAATAATTGTTTTATTAAGTAATTTAAGCAATCAATCTTTGTGTCCCAATATATTCCAATACATATAATATTTTAAATACTAAATATAAGTAAAAAAAAAATTAACGAATTAATATTTAATAAAATTTTGTACAAGCGAAGTAAATTCATATAATAAATATAACACTATAAACAATATTAAAGTTTGACATTTATATCTAACTTCAATCACGTGACCTTGATCGCCTACGCTTAGAATTATCCCCTCTATGTCGTTCTCGTTCTCGTGATCTGTGACTTCCTTTGTCTTGACGATCCCGGTCACCTCGAGATCGTCGTTCTTTTGATCTTCGTCTCTCTCTGTCTGCATAGCGTCTCTGGTCACGATCACGACTTTTTGATCGAGATCTTTCCTTTCGCTTCGCATCAATCCTATTCTTGCGTTTTCGGCTCCCCTCATCATCATGGAACACCATATCGTAATGAGTTTGATCTCGACGTCCATGATGCTTCACGACCACTCTGTTGGCAGACTTTGACGTCGAAGGATCGGAAAACTTGACAGGATCTCCACGACGATATTTGTTCCACTCTTTCGCGACAGATTGACTGAAGTCGACATGAATCCGGCGATCATCAATTAGAACATTCTCCATCTTGAGATATGCGTTTTCACACTCTTCCACTGTGCTGAACTCAATAAAAGCGTATTGCAGAGAGGTTTCAGTCTTTTTCTCTTTGATAACTTCACAACTCTTTATTTCACCAAAGCGTGAGAAAATCACCTCAAGATCTTCACTGGTCGTGACTGGGTTCAACTTGCACACGAAGAGAACATTTTCCGGCGGCTTCATATCAGCTTCTGGGAGGTCGCCAATCATTTCTAGGATCTTGGCATTGGCCTGCGCCTCGCGAGTTTCTAATTCTTCCGCGGGTAGATCGGCTGGGTCTTCTAAATCTTCTTCGGTGCCTAAAATAATATGAATGCTATTGTAATATATATTGTAAGGAAACATAAAAAGAAATACATTTATTGTTTTGATATATTATTACCTATTCTTCCAGATAATAAAATCTCGCGAGTAGGCTGTGGAGATTTGTCAGGAATTTCTAGCCCGGCCGGATCAGGAAAAGGGTCATCCAAAATTAGAGTATGATAAATTCGGATATCCTTAAAGGGGCGGTGATCTTTGTCGCAGTAAGCTTCGTTGAGTCGTGAAATGAAGTCCATGCCTTCAGCGATATGTCCAAACACAGTGTGTTCCCCATCTAAGTAGTCAAGGTTGTCGGAAAGTGTAAAAAAGAATTGAGAACCATGTTTTCCATGTCCATTGTTCACCATGGAAATAAGTCCAGCTTGCTTGTGCTTAATTCGTGGCTTCACTTCAGCATCAAAGTAGGCAGCTTGCTCTCCATAGAGTCTACCAAATATGGACTTTCCTCCTTTTCCTGTTTCAGAGTGACTTCCAGTCTGAGCAACTAAATTCTCCTGAACTGAATGGAATAAGTTGAAGTTATAGTATTTGACCTTACACAATTTGAGAAAATTGAGGCTACACCTTGGACGTTCTATGCAATATAGATCAACTATAACATCACCCAATGATGTTTCAAGTAAAACGGACATTTCCTTTCTGGAATGTAATAGAAATTAAATCTTATAGATTAAATTAATAAAAGTAAAATAGTATAAATTTAGCAGAAATATTTTGGCATAAATTTCTCACAAAAACATAATAGTGTGGTTTGGTATTTCATAAAAATAGCTTCTATGCGATAATGCTGTGCAAATTGATTGTTTTTGCAGTTTCTGATAGAATTAGGTAAAAAATAATAGGGTACAAATTTTCAGACCCCTGGATTGACCTAAGGCCCTGCTCCAAAATTAGATTATCTAATTATTAACTGATTTTGAAGTATTATTGTAGGTTTTTATGGTTCTGAATTTATTTCAGACCTTATAGTATCAAACGTTTGAGTATCAAGGTCATCACTAGAGGTTCAGGCCCACCAGATGGATTCCAGCACCAACAAAAATCGATGATTTGCTATATAAAACACATTTTTGACAATTAAATTGTTATTTTGAAGATTTTATATTTTTTTTTTATTTTTTTTTTAAAGCCTTTATTTTAATGGAACACAGAAAGGTCCATCGGAGACAATCAAACAAACCCTTTTGGGTCGCTAAGCTCTCGACTGGCACAGCTGCCAAAGCTATAGTTATTATATCAACTTGAAATATTCAAATTAATAAATTTGTCAACGTCCCCCATTTACTGGTTCCATGTACTCAGCATCCATGACCACCCAATCAGATGTTTTAATTCTAGCATTATTGCATCTTAAATCATTAATAAAGGCAGTCTAACTTTTTGTACTAAGCCAACCAGGTAAAAATTGTTAACAAGGTAAGTTCTTTTGATTCTTCATCAACACGAATATGACTACTCCAAAAAAAGTTTTTAAAAATTTGACAATGGGAACATTGTCAAAAATGGACAAAATTTAAAATGGCCATCAATGCCATATATTATAAAATGTAAATTCCCTATTTAAGCAAGAAAAACTCGAAATCGCAAATAACTGTTTTATGATGAATATAATATACTACTAATAGATAGAAACATGTATATAAAGTAAAACACCCCTTTTGTCTGGGAGGATGGTCGACTTAAAAATATTAATCAAAATGCACTGCTCTAGCTAACTTGCTTATATAGGCGCAGTGTATGTTTTTCCTTTGTGCGAATGAGTCAGACCAGCCAGCCAAGCCTCTATATTATTTGGTCACAATTGATGTAGATAACACGATTGAGATATATAGAGGTGTATTTTTTCAAAGCTCACAATTGATCGAGAGTGAAATCAAAAAGACATAAAAATTCGTTATTTCGGTGGTGTTTTTTACCTGATTCATTCTTTACTGAGGATATATATTTTATTAAATTTTACAAATTACTTGAACTATTATTAAAAATAAATGCTGTGTAATTGGATGCTGTTCAGGATATTGTGGGGCTACTGAAGGAATCACTTTACATCATGTATCTTTTGAAGTTTTCAAATCAAACTTTGTGGGATATCGATTCAGTTTTTACTGACAATACATCGAGTACTTCAGCTACATCTGATTCCTTAGCCATTGAACTTGTACAGCAACTACAAGATGCCAAATTAGAGTATCCTAATGTGGAACACTCAAACATGTTATACTATGTAGCTGGCTACATCACTTACTCCTGCTCAAAATCTAGAAAGTTTGATGAGCGCAGAGAAATCCTTTCACAATCAGGTAACTGTATTATCTTCAATGACATCCTGCCGAACATCAAATTCATGATTTTCCTTAAAAAGATTCTTGTCAGTGGTGAACTATAATCAAGTTAACTAAGTATTTTATATACTATATATAAATAGTATTTTCACTGTTTCTTTCAAGTTTCTTTCACTGTCTTTTGAAGTTTATTAAACTTATCAAAATTTGCTAATAATCATGTATATATATAAATATCTCGAAAATAAGTGTTCATTATATTTACATGGTGGAATTTTTATAATGACAACTTTTTAATTATTTTCAAATATTGTTTTACTATACTATTGTAAATATAAACTTTTTCGAAAATTTATTCATTTATTTGAACCTCTTACTTATTAATATGATGATAATATTGTACATTCACTTGGATTATATATTCAAGTGCTCTATTCCCTTTTTAAAACTTTTGAATTTTTATATTCACAAGCTAATTATTTCTTCTTTGTGTAATAAATTGCTGTTTTATGTATTCATATATATTTTTCTTTTTTTTTAAATAAAATTAATATAGGCATATATTTAATGATTTGTTATAAAAACAGTCTCGAATTTTCATAGTAATCATATTTAAAATGAATTTAGGCTATGGCTACAGACAGTGTTACATACAGTGCTCAAATTTATCAAAAAGTTTTTTTGATATTTCATTTTACATCAACAATTACATTCCATATAATTTCTTTAAATGTACTACTATTTATGCTGGGCTGTGGTTTGTGAGTAGTATAGCAAGCTTACCAGTCCACTCTCTATCATTCCATGGTGACATCAGACATTTTTCTGAAAAATTACCATGTCAAAAAATATTGTTTTAGTAAATATCTCAAAAAAGGAAGCATCGGAGATACTTTAAAAGAAAAACCAACTGATAGGAAAATTACTATATTCTATCAGATAGGGTAGATTAAATGTTCAGAAATAACTCAATGGTCAAAACCTGATATTTTGGCACTAAATCCGCAATTTTTTTTAACACAGAGATAATTTCTGAATATTTTCTAGTCATTTAACCAAACCTATCTGATAGAATATAGTCATTTTCTATCTGTTGGTAACCTTTTTGAGATATTTACTAAAACATTTTTTTTGACATGTTCATTTTTGGATATTAAAAAAAATATATCTATATATATTTAGATACTTTATGTACATGTTTTATATATTGGTAATATATTATATGCATCCAAAATGTATCATTTAGCAGTTTTTTTGCAATTTAAAATGTTTCTTGCTTAGATAGGGAATCAACATGCTCTATATGGCATTGGCTGCCATTTTGACAATGTTCCCATGATCAAATTTTGGTAAACTCTTTTGGGAGTACTCATATATGTACATGTAGATGAAGAATCAAAAGAAACAAGTTTGTTAACTATTTTTATCTGGTTGGCTTAGTTTGATAATGTTAGATTTAAAAATAAGTGATTGGGTGGTCATGGATGCTGAGTACCTGGAACCAGGGGGGACGCTGGCAAAATTACTAATTTGATTATTTCAAGCAATATATTAACTAACATCATATAAAATCTTTAAAATAACAATTTAATTATCAAAAAAGTGTTTATTATTGCACATCATCGATTTTGATTGGTTCTGGAGTCTATCTGGTGGGCCTGAACCTAAAGTTATGACCTTGAGACTCAAATGTTTCATAATATATGGTCAGAACCAAAAAAACCTACAATAAGACATCAAAATTAGTTCATTATTAGAAAATCTAATTTTTAAAATAATAAAATGGTTATTGGTTTCAAAATTTGTACAATTGCATATAAATGATTTAACTCAACACAAATTTAATATACATTATTAAGAAAAGATTAAAAAAATTCCAAACATAATTTATATTGAATAACATAAAAAATCCTTCATTTTTGTTTCTAAAATTTTACAAACCATATTTAATCAAACCCAACTGAAAGAATTTTTTATATATATCTTTAATAATAATAATCTCTAACAACTGCAATTCAAAATATATATATTTCATAAATAAAAAATACAGTGATCCCACAAATAACTTAGATTACTTTAAGAATAAGTACATTTTATAAAGAAATATTTTTAAAGATATATTATGATGTACAGTTGAGTCCACTTATATCGAATTTCAATGGACCCTACATAAATATTCAATATATCCAAACTTCGATATAAGAGGTTTTCAAGAAATAATGAATGAAAACATTTTAAAATAGTACATAATGTATCTTTATTAAACATGGTTTGTAGATTATGTATATAAAATATGTATAGGTACTAAATGTTTTGGAGTGAT
>JAUZNC010008850.1:10904-28156 GCA_034780395.1 Vannuccia rotundouncinata | reverse complement strand
GGGTTAACATACTCTGTGTGCTAATTGTTCTACAATTTCAGACTTGTTGAAGAAGTAAAGGAACTTCACGAAACCATAGAATCCCTGAAGAAGAAACTCCGTGAAGCGGAGACAGCTCTTCAACATCTCCTCCGAAACAAAGCACAACTCGAAAATGATCTCAACATCAAGAATAAAACTCTCTTTATCGACCAGGAGAAGTGTTTGGGTCTGCGGAAAACCTTCCCCATTCCACCTCGCCTAGTCTTCTGATCTTATCTCTTCAACAATGAGAATGTCTGCTGATATCTGTACTGATACCTTAACTTATTGTATTCCTCTGTATTTACACTTATCCTACTTTTCTGTTTTGAGAAGTCACGTGACCTCTCCGTAATTAAAGTTACATTTAATTCAACTAACCAGCATGTTTATGACGGTAATTATATGTACTTGATTTATGTTTGTTTAATAGTAAATAAACTATTTTTATTTCATATTCTTCTATCAATTAGCTAAATCGCTTTACAAATTTCAACAGTTTTACTTAATACCAAATATCCGGTTGTATTTTCGCTTATAACCGCTAACTCCATAATTATCGATTAAAATGTTTTGTTATAAGCTTAGGATTATTTAAGAATACTATTTATATGAATTTATAAAATAGAATTGCATAAAATCTCAAAGGGAATAATTCATGTTGTAATAATCATTTAGTTGCATTAATGATTTATTTCTATTTTAACACTATTTAACCCAAAAGTTTATCACAAACAAAAATTAAAATTCGTTATTAAATTTGAATAAGCATATATTGTGTTTCGCAAAAAATAAATACAGAATGTAACAATCAAAAATAATACCATGTACACATAAGTTTATACCTTTATATTCAAATTAATGGTGATAACAGCACTTAATGATCATTTACAAAGATAAAGTTAGAATACAAAAATATAGCTTATAATTTTGGCTTCATAGAATAAGTTAAATTAAAATTGATATGTTCATATTGATAATTAAATTGATATATTCATATTCATACATTAAATAGTCTTACTACTTTAAATTTAACAAGTAGTATATTACGTCAATATGTATATTTAACAGCAGTGAATGTTCGATATCACAGTTTTGAAATAATCAATTACATGGCAGAAAAATGCAAATAAAAGGATTGCAGCATTTTAAATCGGGCGTGGCGATTACGTCTTGAAGACAAACGGCTTTGACTCAGGCAGTCATTAAATCATCGCATTCTTGCAAGGTAGACGTTTCCATCGGCGCAACCAGCCACTAACTGACGTCCTCCGAAGATCGAATCACAGGTCTGGATTGGCATCCCTGCGTTGATCTCACCGATTGACTAGACATAAGTACCAAAACAATTCATAGCGACAGTACTTATGGAGCAATAATGATCATACCGATGTAATTACATAATATATACCAACACCGGCTTCTAGTGGATTTAATACATAATCCTTAGCAATGATATTAACGAAAACATAACTTTATTCATTTATTACACGTATTAAATGTAATATTTGAAAAATTTTACCAGAAAGACGTTTTCGAATTACTTAGTTAACGAATTTATATAAGGATAATTTGTCCAATGGCATAGCATAATTAAATAAATACGAAATCGTGAAAATTGCAAACATTGAATAAACAGCAAGACAAAACATTTGTGACGAGATCAGAGTGACCAATTACCATTTGACACAACTGTCACGCTTCTGTCTGCGTGGAAATATAACTGGATCAAGAAAACGTGGATTACAGGTTTGTCAATCAGTTTCTAAACTATAATCAGAGTGCACAGAAATAGAAAGATCAACATTTAAAAAAAACTGTTTTGACCCGAAGATGAATTGAAAATCTTTATAATGAATAAAACACTGCTGAAGACGAAGTTCCATATTCTAGTTGGGTAAATTGACTGAAATGAACCTACGCGAAGAATAAATAGTTATTTATTAATGAATATGGAAGGAAAATAAATTGTCTAAATGAATTCTTTTGATGTCAATATGGCACAGGACAAAGATTACTTTTGTATTCTGTAGAGCATTATTAATTCAGCACGGTTCCTAATTAAGCGAGGCAGAATTCTTCATAGTCCGCCAATTCATCATCTCATAACAAAGCAATAAACACAAGAAAAATTCAATTTGTAGAAATGACACAACAACAAAACCTGACAGATCTTCATCCGATGGTGTGGTTTACAGATCAGTCTTATGTGCTTATTCGATGTGTTTGCAGGTAATCAAAACAGAAGAAAGTCCACTAAATTAGTTTTTTAATTTGGAAGAATTCACATAAAAATACGAAATACGGAAAAATGTTTAAATTATAAATATGACCGAAAGGAATTTGATTAGACGTTTTAATTAAGTATCGCTATTTTCTAATATTCCGTCTATTCTTGGAAAAATTATTGATATAAAAGTATTCAAAATTCTCCTGAAAACATCTGTAATTAGGTTGAATTTTATAAGACAAGAATTAAAACGCTGACCTCATTGGTGTTGCAATTTACAACTCGAATTCCATTAAATCCACTTCCTCCGGCCGCCACAGCATTATTTTCACAAAACTTGGCACAATAAAGGTACTCGGAGGCCATCGGACCACTGTCCCAGTCCTTGCCGATGAGAGGAATTGTCACCGAGGGCAGAATATCTTTGCTGGAGTTGTCCTTCCCCTTCGGTAGCATTCGCATATCCCAGATCTGAAGAAACATCCAAATTCTTGGAACAATTCACTAAACAGCTTTCAGTTAGAAGGTGTCTGTCTACCTGAAGAGCCTGTTTGGCACGCCAAGACGCTGTCAGAATTTCATCATCTCGAATATCCAATCCATCCGGACTGCAAATGTGCGGACCGTAAATCCTGTGCGTGGGATTGAGAGGTAATCGAGTGTCCCAGATCTGATTGTGCAAGGGATAAGAATGTCTTAAAGAGTATCTTGATAACATTGTCAACACATGACCTGATCTATCTTAATTGCATTGTCCACGCACAACCAGCCTTACCTTAATCACATTGTCCACGCACAACCAGCCTTACCTTAATTACATTGTCCACGCACAACCAACCTTTTCTTAATTACATTATCCACGCACAACCAGCCTTACCTTAATTACATTATCCACGCACAACCAGCCTTACCTTAATTACATTATCCACGCACAACCAGCATTAATTACATTGTCCACGCACAACCAGCCTTACCTTAATTACATTGTCCACGCACAATCAACCTTACCTTAATCACATTGTCCCAGCCCGCTGATAGCAGACATTGACTGCGGTCGGGATGATACCGAACCACAAAAACACGCTGACCATGCCCCTCCGTTATGTCATAGTCCACAGCACTGTGCACGAATCCGCGCAGTGGTGCCAACTTGCCGAACTGACTTCCATCACATTTGAGAACATTGTAAAGTCGGATTGTGAGGTCACGACCAGCCGTTGCAATCTCCTCCCCACATGGGGTCACATCGAAGCAGTATGTCTGAATATCTTCTGAAAAGAGAAAACATGTGTGTGTTATTCCTCCTCAATTATCCTTCGATGTAGAATGAGATTTACCTTTGAGAACTGTTTCGAAGCCCTCTCTTTGCACGTTCATGGCGTAGATCTCGCCCTCAGGTGAAGCTCCAAACAGCACGTCGTGTGGAGGGGTGAGAAATCGAAGACAAGTTATCGGAAATCCGTGACTGAAACTTGATGTTTTGATTGTACGAAGTTTGTAAGGCGATGAAGTAGGTACCACCTGAATAATACATTAGAAAGGGTCAATATAACCCATACACAATTTATTAAAATCTATTTTACGTTTGATCCAATTTATTTTACGCATGAACGATTTCTTAAAAGAGAAGACGAGATTGTAATCTTGGGCATTTAAACAAACAATCATACCCTGACAGTACTATTAGCGGCACCTAGGGCCACCAGTTGCCCATCTTTACTGAACTGCACAGAATGTACAGAAACATCCTCATACTCTGCATTGTCCATCGGAGGGATCCTTTTGTAGACGTCCAGACGTGTGAAGCGAAACACAGGATGTAGTCCACTTTCAATTAGCTGCCCCGCCATGATGGCTTCTTCTAGGTGTTTGCGAGACATTGTTCTACAGACACCAGTTCTACAGAACAAATATGACATCGATAAACTAAATCAAATATAGAAGAATTTTTTAAAATGTCTTTATACCAAACTGAATGTAAAAGTATTAATTCTCTTTTTGTTGATTATTTTTTATTTTCATAATTTGAATTGCCACTAAAAATATTTCTCAAAATGTATAAGAAATAATTTTTTTAAATTAAATTTTGAGTATTTTGAAATATTGAATTTATTTATTATAATGTTAATACAAATAATTTAAAATCCTCTTATAAATAAATGTATAAATAAATGTAAGGATATGAGTATTGTCAAAGGCTGAAAGTATGTAAATAAATAGAGGTTGAGCACTTTTTATAAAATGAATAAAATTAAACATTATAAAGGGGTGAAAATGTAAAATATATTTTAATTAAAATCAATATACAAGGTGGGTTCCACTTTTAATAACACTAATAACAACATTTTAAAATATTTAAACACAACTTTATTACAAGATAAAAATACAAGTTTATACATATATTTGTCCCAATAAATATAAAATTATGATTTGAAAATGACCCCCAGAAACTTCAATGCATTTAGTCATATGATGAAAAGCAAAATTTGACACATAGGGTTTTGTTTGCATTAATATTTAAAACAGTCAAGTAATTGTTGCCCTAAACTCATCTACTAATGTGGAAGGATGAGATTGATTTACAAAACTTTTCATCACACCCTTACAAAACAAATCCATTGGTGTTAGATCGGGTGACATTGAAGCCTAATCAATAACTCCCCATCTGCCTATCCATGATCCAGCAGAAAAACCATGGTCTAGGTAGTCTTTCACTTTTTCACTTGTTCTAGCTCTAGATACAATCGCCTAAAACTAGTGAATGGATTTTGAACTAATGCAGTTGCCACAGTATCACCATTTGCCTCTGTGCATACAGTCTTAGGTCTACCAGATCGTCTATCATAAGCTACACTTCCAGTGTTATTGAATTTGTCTCTCAATTCATAAATAGTTTTTTTTAACAGATGGTTGTGTATTTGGATATTGAAGCCTCCAATTGTTACATACATTTTCTGCATTTCTTATTTTGTGGTAAGAATAAAAATTTGCTGATGTAAATCAAAACATGTCCTAATACTCAGAATGAACCAAATATCAAATTCAAATGTGACATAAAATCCGGAAATAGATATTTATAAATTATTTAAACAATATAAATATTTATTTTTAGAGTAAACAATAGATATAAAATAGGCAACCAAAAAAATTCTATGAAAAGTCAGACAGTAAAAATCATTGTATCAAATAATAAAGTCAGTAAATTGCATTTTCAAATAAAAAGTAATCCTCCTTGATACATAAGATATGACCTTGACCTACAATATACTCACTAAATTTAGAATTTTTTAAATTTCCTTAACTACCATAAAAATAATTAAAAATTATATAAGAGTAACTCATTTGGCCATCTCTAATAATTGTGTGAGAAATTTATTAAGGAAGGTAACAATAATATTTCCATTCTTATTTTATCCTAAAAGATGTAAATGCTAACAAATAGTATAAAATTACATGAGATTAATAACACCATAACAATTTATCTTTTAGAATTGGAACTCATCTGTATAATATGGAATTTTCTTTCCTTATACATTTAAATAATACAATGAAATTAAATATGAAACTAGGAAGAGCAGATATGAAGTGAGTTGTTATATTTGTTATTTAACTAATGAGTTTAAAAATATAATAAACGGATAAATAATTTAGAATAATTAAAATAGGTAAAGTGTCACATACTATTAATAAAAATGAGTAGTTTTATTTAAATTTAATTATTTTAAATCTATAATTCAAATAAACTTTAAAATATTTTTTTAATTTTATAATTATATAATCTCAAATATCAAATGAAAATTAATAATTAAAATTTAATTTATTAATTTATTTATTTAATAGTTGTAAGAACCATGTATGTGTGTAGCCTTAATGTATACATATCTATGACCAGGGGAATATGACCAGGACACAAGGTGTACATATGCTTCCACTCCTTTTGAGTCATCAGAAATGTAATGCCTTATTAGAAATTCAATATATTGTCAGAAATGAAATAAAATGCCCTTTCATATTTATCAGGGCCTGTTTTACCTATTAGTAAAAAATATATAGGACTGAGAAAATAATGAATATGTCACATTTGGTATAACTGTTTTATTGATTTAATTTCTAGAAAATTTTTGTTAAATGCTAGATTGAAATTTTCTACTGTATGAATAAATGGTAAGTGGTCTCTGCATGTAATTCATGGGCATAGCCAGTAGAGTGCTAGGTGCATGCATCCCCACATCAAATTTTTTAAAGTAATTTATCTATCTATTTAGAATTTTATCTTTTTATTTTAAATTTTTTATTATAGATAAGAGATAAGATAAAACATAAGAGAGTGAACTAGGTATTGCATTGATTATAAAATTCCAAATACAGAGTTTAATAATGTAAATTAAGTCACACATTCTTAATTATCTTTAACCAATTGGTTAAAAGACTTGAAGCTTATAAATTTTAATTATAAAAACCTTGACTATATCTAAATAACTAATGAGTTACCACTGATTGGTTGAGAAAATACCATTAATCAATACAAAAGTAGAACATGGTTTTCATTTCAGAAAGCATATTCAAACAATAAAACAAGTCAACTTTGATATTTATTTAAAGTAAGTTTATTTATATATTTTAAGTCTAGGCATTTCTTACTTTGTCATTCATTTTTAAAGAGTAACATTAAATCAACATATAATTTTATGTAATTTAATTGTAATGTTAATAATATTAAAAAGATCATACTGATAAAGTCTGTATTACATGTCAATAAATTTTTAATTATTTGTATATTTTTATATTAAATAATAATTTACCTATTATATTTATTTATAATATACATTTTTTAGTGATATAATGTTATAGAAAAGTACAAAAATTTCTGTCATGAGAAACATAGAGTATTATTAATTAATAACTATAATACTTATTTAATGAATCTACTAGCTATCTGCCAGTATAATATAAGTTTGTATATTATGACTTATGTTTTTTAATAAATGCATTACTCATTATTTTATTTTTGTGCATATTCCTATACATTTAACAAACCATTAATCTTATAATTATAAAAATCATTATCAGGCCAACTATTTAGTGGTGGGGTAACAGCAATGGAGATTATAGCCTAGGAGAAGTATGTCTTTATATAAATTTAAAAAAAATAGAATTTATGTAGAATTTATGCTTGGAATAATTTGTGATAATAGCATTTTTAATTCAATTGACCCAGACTGTCTATGGGTAATAACCCCTTTAAATAAATCTTTCAATTATTGATAATTTTGTTGCTAATTTTCTAACATATATACTAAATCAAACAATTTTTTAATAAATGGTTAATTTTTATGAATATATACCTTCTGTAAAATGAATGATATCAATATTACTTGTTACTTTACCTATTATTTTAAAAGTTAGTAAAATACTCTAAAATAATATAATTATTAAATTTAGCACAGATACAGTAAATATTTCTATTGGATACGAATTAAACAATTTAGGTTAGATAAACAAATTTTCATTAATTAAATTATAGGAAACAGATTTTCTCATAATGGTATATTACATATCTGGTTATATTGGGTTATTCTTAAAAATTAAATTAGATTATTTTAAAACTTTCTTATTAATAAATTTGTTTTAAAACTTTAAAAGTTTGCATACATATAATCATTGGCTTATATATTATTTATCTAAACAGGCAAACTGATCAAAACACGTCCAGAGCGAATTTCAATTATATACGTATTAATTTCGTTTTAAAGAGCTTTTTCAATAAATATTAATCGATTAATTTATCTTAGAGTTAATGTTGAACTTCCGCCCATCAATATATCTCTCTGCGGACGAATATTACTATTAAATATTGGTCAGTTTGCTGGTCTACATAAATAATATATAAGTCATTGCATATAATTAATACAAATATATTAATTCGTTCATTGTTTTTATATGCTCATTTTATTGTGCTCACTATTATAAATATTTAATAAGTATTTGTTTATTTTAAATGTTTTAGTCTTGTTGATAATTGTATAATATATTATTTCAATCCAATATGAATTAATTAATATTTTATTTTCAATTTTACAAATATATATTCTTTGAAAAACAAATCTTCTAAGTTAAATTTAAACAATCGATTTTTTTAAATGAACTGAATTAAAGAAAGTTGGCAAATACCCCCGACAGAATTATCTTTAATACAGTTTTTTCAGAAGCTAAGAAGTTCTTTATGAAACTCTGTATATAATGGCATTTCGATTAATATAAATAAAATCTTTAAATATAGGGGTACGTCTTTAAAAACATTGCATATAATTATAGGGTCTATCCTAAAATGACGTCATAAATCCGAGATAAATGGAGATGGAGAGGGGAGGGGGTTTCCAAAATTGTGACGTCACAAAATATACCTACCAGTGTTCCTGCACATGGTTTCATTTAACATACCCGTAAAGAAAGGGTTAATCGAAACAGAATTAATACGTAGATTCACTTTTTTATTTCACAATTGTACGAATGTCATGTTTAGTGGAAAGAAAAAGTCATGGATACAATTTAATTTGTTGTGATTACAAATAAGTGTGTACATAATTTCCACAGATAAGGTATTGTATATTCAATATTATATAAAATAAAATGTATATATAACATCATGTATAAAAGAAAAGAAATATTTTGTATACAATTGTACATGATTAAGAAGTAATAGAATTGTATATAAGCCTTCGGTAATGAAATAAATAATGTTAGATAACATAGGTGTATATAGAATTAACAAATTTGCCATAGCATTGGTTACACAAAGAGAACTGCACTCTTTGCAAATGTACATGGAACAGTTGATACATTTTCTAGACGTTTTTCTGAAGAATTGTCTCTTGAACAGAAGGTGCAGCAGCGCGTGTTCGTTTGCATTCTTGAATGGCCTCACGTTGTAAAAGATTTGGAATGCGAGGATCATCTTCCGCTTTATCGTTTCGCTTCTTGTATTAGATTTATTGCAAGTTGTTCTAAAAACATGACGTGACAGCGGTGAAATTTACCAGCTTGAAACTATGAGTGGGAAAAGGATACTTTTCTCACCAGTTTCAGTGTGATCAACTGCTCCGTGTCAGTTACTGATCCACTCCAATTTGCAAGGATACAAAGCATTATAAACGCTGTTATATGTATCCAAGGCTAAAAAATCCGTGTATAATTTCTATTAGGTACATAGATATTTCTTGTGTGCCAAATAAACGTAACTCCCCCGTTTATTGTTTTAGTGTCAAAAATAGGCAACCCCCCGTTTATTTGGACCCACGGATTATTGATTTTAGATAATAGTTTTGATTTTTATAACCCCCTCACTCCTCCCCCTGCTTATTTATTATATATATAGGCAACCCCCCCCCCGATTATTGATTTTTTAAAATTGTTGGACCCCCTTGATTATTTGGTGTCCAGAGTATTTATGTATTAATACGATTATATATTTACAAATAGCCTGTTGGCAGTCAATACAAAATTAGTAGTTAAATTACACGTAATTTCGAGCATAGTATATGCAACTATTTTACGAAAAGATATTATATATATATATATATCATTAAATATAGAAAAATATTTGATACAAGTTTTGGGATAAAATTAATAAAGTTTTCTTATTTCAACAAAACGTTGTTGTTGTACATTCTTGTACCATATAGAAACAAAGTCATAAAAAATTTAAGAGATATCAAAAACGAAATTTTAAAAAATATGAGACAGTCATTTTTAGAAATACTTGCTGCTGTAACAAATAGTCTCGGTCACCCCTCCCCTCAGAAAAAGTTCTAAATTTAGGTTTGATTTTGAATTATTTAGTATGTTTCAATTTTCACTAACTGTGTAAAAAAGATATTATTTTATAAATCTTAAATATCCTCTTCATCCTATTATTTGAGGAAAGCGATTTTAAATTCTAAATATGAATAATTATCAAACTGTAATTACAAAAGTAACATAATAATTTTATTTTTGAGGAGTATTTAAAATAATTGCTTTACAAAAGATAAATATATTTGATACAAACAAAAATAGTTTATTTTATTGAATTTTTTGTTTCGTCTATTCTAAAACAGGGATATAATGACAAAACCGGGCTTCACAAATCAGGCCATCGCAGCAGACGTTGTTATGAAGGGGGAAGCACATCCCTAAATCTTCAATACAAAGTTTTTCTGAAAATAAAACAATTTATCTAAAAGTAACATGAAATAATAGGTATATAACTTTATTCTATAAACTAAATCAATTTCTTATGTTTAAATTGCTAGATGTTGGATTACAGTTCAATCATTACACCGTTCTATTAGGAATATTATTAAATTTTATAAAATATAAATAAATTTCAATTTTAATTTGTTTTGAAATCTACATTGATCCCTTTTAGTTACTATTTGTTGTGTTTGATGTCAAATTATATTTTGATAACATATATTAATTAAGCGTTTTAATAGCTCAACGAAATGTGGGTTTGGAATAAAAGATTGTTGAGATTTGTTCAATATAAGGAGATCGGGCATATTTAAAAAATAATAATTTCAATAGCGCACAATTTAACAATTTATTTACAGGACGAATCAAAATCAAATTTACTTTTTAGACAACCAAATGACAAACCATCTGCAAAGTAAAAATGTTTGGTTAAGTTGGTAATGAATCTATATTGTAAACTTTAGCCTAGATTTTTACATATTTTAATTTATTGAAATTAGAAATAAAATATAATTTTATTATCAAACTTTTATCATTTATATAAAATTTGTATAACTTCTATTACAATTCAATAACTACGTAAGTAAGATATTTAGCCAATCAATGTGATCATTATGAGACAAATATACAGAAATAAGTTCCACATATTAGGTCGTCATACGCCAACGAAAATATTTAAATACTAAGAAAACGGTCAACCATATATATAATATAATCGTCTATTTATAATTGTAATATTAAGAACTTAATCACAATTATTTTATAATTTGAATAAATGTGGTACTTACATAGAGTTGTGAGCAACGTCAAAACAGTAACAAAAAATTTACACAGCATATGAGTTAACTTAACAATTGAACTATGGATTCAAGCTGAAACGATTTTATTGAAATATAAAATGAATTAATTATACAACCTGCGAAATATTATAAAATTAGAGAAAAAGAAAGTTTAAAATGATGCATAGCTAGTTATAATAGGTTGAATAAAATTAAACTTGTAGTTGATTACATGGACGAATTCCTTCATTATCGTCCTAAATAGTTTTTTTAGTAGAATCTATATATTTAATTACTTTTAATTATTTGAAAAAAGGATAATTTCCAAAATATTATCCTTATTGTTATTGACATATAGACTAAAATTTTTATATACAAATCTTACCAAAAAGTTCGATTTTTGTTCATATTTTGATTTGAAAATTATATATAAATTCAATATAAATTATATGACACAACTTTCTTAAAATACATACGCCGATTTTCTATCTGTATAAAATAAGTTGTAATGAATGTTAATAAATTATGATAATTAATGAACGTGTTTTTGAATTATCGGAAAAGTTTATCCGATAATTTTTCTATGATTCTACGCATGTTATATATTGATTTATTTTGATAATATTTCGTAGTTTTTCGAAGTACAGTGAAACCGCGTTCACGGCCACCCCTTTTAAGCGGCCACCTCGTTTAAGGTCACGCATAAAATGTCCCTGCCGAATTCCTATCTAAATACATTGAATCCAACCCCTTTTAAGCGGCCACCCCATTTAACGGCCAGCGGCCAAAAATATTCTGACCCTCAAATTAAAATAATTCATTAAACGGGCAGTTTTACATTTATGAATGTTATTTTAAAATTTTACAGGCATACATAGATTTAAAAATTAATTTACATAGATACAATATTAAAATAATATAGAAAACACATTGTTGCGTACACACTTCATCACTGTAAATGTCGATGTTCGGCACCAAGTTTTGTCTCAATCCAGTTAAATGAGAATGTGTCCTCTGCAGAAAATTTATACAATATTGGAATTTCAATCCCCAGCCCAGCACCTCTATTGATAGGTTTATCAATCACAGTCCCCTTTCCATTATTAGTTCCTTTCTTCATTTACAAAAGTAGAGCGGAACATGGTCGATGACAATATCATTTGAAGTACGCAGAGACACGCAGAGATTTAATCAACACGAAGTTGAATAGTGACAATAACCGATTTTTATCAGAGGTCCAGCATTGATATATTTGGGACATATCTACAACACCGAACACCTGGTTCAACCAACTTGGTCTCTTGTAGTCAAGTGAACTGGCTGCTGACAATACCACAATTCGCCACTATAGGAGGTTCTTTAATTTTGTGGAAAGTTCTACAGTTTTCATCATACTTCCGAATGATGAGAAAGTCGGTAATAGTCTCTACTCGACTACATTTGACTACAATCAGAATTTAAATGAGTTTATTTGCTTACCGGGAATGCCTCAGTCGCGCTTTGCACCCCTAATTGTACCCAAAGTCTTGGTGTCTTTTGACTGTCTTTGACAAGTTTGTATATTATAGTTCCCATTTACATTGTGGTTTATCCTATGACACATAACACGTATGTAATCACCCCATAGCCATTGAAGTACGTGCCTTCTCATATTCTTATGGTGCATGATATTTGTACTTTACCTCCATGTTCCTGGAAGTCTCACAAGTATTTTAGCAAGTTTATTTACGTCACTTCGGATCAAAAATATTAGATTAATATCTAATATGTAATCTAATATCTTTGATTCGGCTTCCAGCATCGCCTGTTTAATGTTCATTATAATTCTGTCTTTCTTCTGTCCACAAAACATTTTTGTATTGATAGTTTTTTAATTCTTTGTATAAAAAGCTTTGCCCAGTAAAAAAATGTTTGTTGATCATATTATTAAAATATGTCGCTGTTGTTTAATTGTTATATCCTAAAACATTGAAATAAAATATATTAATCCTACTTATTTGCACAAACTATTATATTATTATTTTGATAAAAACCTTTAGTTAAAGTTTTGTTTATATCATTCTGATTTATATAAAATTTCTCTTTTTTTAATTGCCCTTCTTATATATTTTATTATAATAAAAAAATTAAAAATTAAAAAATACGCTATTTTTCTACTACTCATTTTTTACTCCAAGCTTAGTAGTATTCTTCAAAACTTTTTAAATATTGGTTCGATTTTAGCACGAATTAATTCTAAAGGTTTTTCAAAATTCATTAAAGCTTAGTTAACAGAAAAAAAATTTCGTAAATATATTATTAAGATTTTAAGAGTTCATATAACTCTTTGGTTTTCATCATGAACTTCTACAATTTTGAATATCCATTTATTATACATATCTATTACTGATTCCACTACCTAATATCCATATACTTATTTATTAAAATCTGTTTCTATCAATTAAATGTCGGTTTTTCTTATCATAAAGAATAGCAAATCCAATAAAATCGAATAGTGTGTTGTTTAAATCTTTCCATTAATTAAAAATGTAGTACACGGAAAAACAAAATGGTTTCAGTTTTCGAAAACGCTAGCTTCTTTAATTTAGTGGATAAATTCTTATTCTGTAAAAGCAAAAAAAAATAGATTAAGAGTAAATTATTAATATTTTACTTTTCAAGTACCACATTCTTTCGCTAGATATTATGAAACTGGTACATATATGACAATAGTTGTATTCAAATTTGTTAAAATTGAGATTGCTGTAAAACTAATTGGTTTCAATTAACAGTTTTTTTAATTTATGTATAAATTATTATATAGTTAAAATATCGCAATATACATATATTAATTATGTTGGGGCAATATGAAGTTTCATTAAGCTATACCCTAATTAAAAATAAAAGAAATTTATAATCGAATAAAATTATTTTATTTTTAAATATCGCAATTTACTATTAATTATCACGTAAACATTCATCCATGATCAGAAAAAAATCGACTTTAGTAAATAATTTTAGTTGAATTAATTGTTTAATTCAATACAGTATTAAAGTTTTACGCATGGATCAATCAGAGACTAGGTAATTTAAAGGGATGTAATTTTATTGGGTCTAATATATATATAGATATATAGAAATACCCATAGATATACTATCTTAGTTTAAGTTTAACTAGATTGGTAATCTAGCTGATTGTTGTCACTTAGTATCGGTTTCTGTCGATCCTGTCAAAAATTCTATATTATTAAATTCTATAATTGTTTATATGTATCAATTAAATATTCTGCTAAAGTTATTGTCAAATTATTAAACCAATCACAACTCTGGATTTGCCATACACGCGATGCAACATACTTTAGTATAGAAATATTCTAGATGTCCAATCTAGTTCTATATATAATATACAATATCTATGGAAATACTTTGATTAATAGATATTATAAATGGAAAAATATTAAGTGTATTGCTTATAAACCAAATTAATATATGATAACTATATTGATTCCTAGAATAATTGAAAACTGTTTTCCCCTAACAAAACGTTTTAAAAATGTAAATAAAAAACAGAATACATCTGAGTGAATTAAAAAATTCTACAAATTGGTAAGATGGGTGTGCAAATATTATTTATAAATTGATTTGGTTTAAAAAATTCAAAATTAAGTTAAAGCAGTATCAATTATTTTTTTAACAATATTTAAAATAAAATTAAAATGAGGATGTTTTATTGCACAAAAATAATCACATTAATATAGGAATTATAAGCCACATCACAATTACATAAATGAAATAATTCAAAATAGCGTTTATCGAAACTTATTAAAAAATTATTAATGTTTTAAATATTCTAAACTTTGATGGATTATGAAATATATTTACCCTGTATTAAGTAATAATTATTTCAATTTAAAAACAGATATTTCGTTTAGTCGTTAAAATATCAAATGGCAGAAATTTATTTTTAATTAAAATTCTAATAGGATATTGACTATGAACTGTTTTCAACGCAGATAAAATTTATAGCACAAAGCTTTAGCTATCAAGATATGTCGGGATTAATTATAATTTTCTCTGTAAGATGTGTAAAAAAATTTTATTGTTTCTTCTAGAATTGTTTATTTGCTTAGAGTTCCGCGTTATTTGATTTAATACGCTCAACACAAGTTTAAATATATATCTATATAAACGAGAAATACATACGTTTATAAATGAATTATACTAAATTTATTTATTTACATGTTATGAATAGCTTACTAAATGCATTCTTAAATATATTTTTTTAAATATTGACTTTCAAATACTTGTATTAATTCAATAATGTTATCAAATGTGTAATAAAATAGTTATTAAGTAAAGTTGTTTATATATTTTTACTTGTTAAGTGTCTGAGGATTATGTGCATTATGCACATATTAATAATTCTCTTCTATTTTATCATTTCTAAATATAATGAAAATTATTTATTTATATTACAATCTAAAACCGAAATTACCACTTTTTACTTTTCCAGAAGGAATGATATTTAATTATTTAGTAATTGGGGTGATATTATCAAATATCTGTGAGTTTGTAAATATTTATTTACACTTAATTTAAATACCAAAAACAGATTCCTTATAACACAACAAACATTTTTTAGATGAATTTACTGCAGGATGTCAATCAAATGGTTAGCTTTACAATATTCAATTCTTAAATAATAAATCACAACTTTCGTCAATTTTTGCATTCGTAATTTAAGCCATTAAAAAGGACATGTATTGATGTAAACTTTCTTTCCAATCATATAATCATTTATTTATCTAACTATATATATTTCTACAATAGTGAATTTTTTTGTTTCGCAATTTTGACTAGGTAGTCCAATTGCATGCCTTCATTTGGGAAAATCATGTACTGGTATGTTCAAGGACAACTGTTGTGACGGACTATTGTGTTATAATTATGAACTATGTGATTTGCATTATGATCCTAGTCATAGAGAAAAGTATGCTAAATATATAGTGAACAAATAATGTGCAAAAATAATTATTTGTCAAATGTATCTCATATTTGTATGTGTTTAATTTTTCTTAAATTAATAATGTAAAATATTTAAAAAAAAATTATATTACTTAATACAATGCTTATATATTCCAGATTTGAATTAAAACCTAAAAATACAAAAATACGAAAATTATTAAATATAGATTAAGTTTAATATTTTTAAAATGCTATTCTTTGCGCTGTAAAGTGTTTTAAAGAATTTTAAATAAATTTATAAATATATTATTTCAAACTGTAAACAAGAGTGGAAATATCAATTTTAATAATTGTGAATTATTGATAACATATTTTATATCTTGGTGTAATAAATAACTCAAAGATATTCGTGTTTCTGAACTAATATAATTGTTTGTAAAAAGAGAAATGTAAAAATTACCAACACATCATACACTCAATGAATATTTAAATTTATATTATGGTAATCAAATAAAAGAAACTAATGTATATAAAGTACCCTTTTAATAGGGTATGTAATCAATGGAGTGTTTGTACACATTGTACTTTTTTTATTCTATTCTATTATGGGTATATGCCATGAACTTAAATTATATGTAAATCAAATTTAATAAGATAAATATTTTGACTGGAATTAGCGAATATCACCTAACTGCGTTAATATCTGAAATTTGCTTCTGCGCCAATTTGTCAATTTTTATAAATTATAGATTATTCTGTTATCATTACTTTTTATTTATCTTGTGTTTTAATTTTAGACATTGTGTCCCATAAATAAAGTTTCGATGATAATATCTTAATATCTTACATTTATACTTTTCGCATGAACACAAAAGTCTTGTAAAACATTGTTGTAAAACTGATTATATTTATTTTAAAAAACTCTCAAATTATAAACTCATAGGACTGGTTAGGTGTCCAAAACTCTCTAATTATAAACTCATAGGACTGGTTAGGTGTCCAAAACTCTCTAATTATAAACTCATAGGACTGGTTAGGTGTCCAAA
>JAUZNC010008850.1:0-10687 GCA_034780395.1 Vannuccia rotundouncinata | reverse complement strand
ACTGGTTAGGTGTCCAAAACTCTCTAATTATAAACTCATAGGACTGGTTAGGTGTCCAAAACTCACTAATTATAAACTCATAGAACTGGTTAGGTGTCCAAAACTCACTAAATATAAACTCATAGAACTGGTTAGGTGTCCAAAACTCTCTAATTATAAACTCATAGGACTGGTTAGGTGTCCAAAACTCACTAATTATAAACTCATAGGACTGGTTAGGTGTCCAAAACTCACTAATTATAAACTCATAGGACTGGTTAGGTGTCCAAAAGGTTGTAGGGACCTTCAACTCTGTTGTCGGCTATCTTTGCACACCGGTGATACGGCTGAATGTGGTATTTACAAAAACATTGTCCTTTTTTACAATCGTAACTTGAACAGCAATCGCCATCTTTCTTACAAGATTCTTTGTGACTTTTACAACCTAAAGAAAATATAAAAAGTTAATGAAATTTTGATACTTTTTAAAAAAAAAATAAGCTAGAAAAGATCTGAATACCTATTTCAAATTTCAACAAAAAGGTAAAAGACATATTTATGATTGACTAATTAATTTTAATAGAATAATAAATATTTTCAAAAGCTATTTAGTTTCACTGCCTTTAGACACCATTAATTATTTTAGCCAAATTGGTCAATTGACTTCCTCGCTTTAAATATTTTTATTATGCAGTATAATTAATCCGCCCAAATTAAGTTTTCGTATAACAATAAATTAACTATTTATATAACAATAGACAAAGTTGAATATAGAGGATGTTACAAGAATCGGTCATATAACTATAGGGTGTCGTCCCTTCAACAACCACTCATTTGCGTTCTGTCAAATGTTTTAAATATATTACGTTATTATTATTATATAAGCTGTACAATTTCTGTAGTTTCTCTAGCTGTGATGTTGAAATCGGTTATAAAGTAGTTTTAGCTGTAACTAAATGACATCTTTTGATGATGTGACTTCAATGACAGGGCAATGTTCCAATTTGTGGCTTCAGTGGTTTGGGCAGAGCACGTTTTTTGACTCTAATGAAGTAAAGCTAAAGTAATATTTTAGGAGGATATCCAATGAGTTCTGAATGCTGATGAAAGAGGGTGGTTTCATTTCAATATCATTTTCTAGATATTCCATAGGTAAAATGAAAATGTAGATATTTTCCTAAAAATCAATAAGATCTATAAATGGGCTCGGGGGGAGAGGGGGGCTAAAACAATTTGAAATCCTCCCCCCCCCCTCCCAACTAATATACTTAAAATGGCTAAACATTTATAATTAATTATAATAAAAGTAATAGTTTTTTGATATTTTTTGTTGGTCTTTTAAAGTTCTTTTTCATTTACAGTGAAAGCCACTACAATATTACGTGTACCCTGGAAGCAGACGATTAATGTCAGTGCTATAAATTAAGCAAACTTACGAATCTAATATTGGATTTTGTTTTATATGTTGATGATATATATATATAATTGATATATATGTTTAAATATTAACGATTTTGTCGAATTACTCATCATCCTATTGTATTAAATATACAAAAAATAATATTTAAACAAGCTAAGCTTAACTATATAAATTATATTGAAAATAAAATCCTTTATTTTTAAAAAAATTATTTAAATTAAAAAGTTAAGAAGTTCCACAACACTATGAAAGTTTATTTCCTGAATTTTGAAATAAAGGTGTGTACCTTCATCAGAGGCAAATACAAAAGTGAAGATATTATAATCTTATTAGCTTGCATTCTATTACGTAAGATTATTGTTAGCTGCTGTTATAATATCTTCACTTTTGTATTTGCCTCTGATGAAGGTTCATAGTGTTGTGGAACTTCTTAACTTTTTAATTTATATTTATGCCAACACAAAACATTTCTCTTATTAAAAAATTATTTGAATAGAAAAACTTTTAAAACGTACTTAGGCAGCCTTCAATAAGTTCATCTGTAAGAAGATGTATGTTTCTAATATATAATTGGTAATTATTTATGTGAAGAATAATGCAGTGGTTATAATACTTACGCCCTAAAGATGTCATTAACAAAACACAAGCAACAAAAAATATTTCATTCATTCTGCAAAGTGAAATTTCTGAAACTGAAAAATAATGGAAATTGATAAAATTTATTAATTAAATAATGAAACAAAATAGTTTACTTATATGTCGAATTGTTAACAATATATGATGGTAAAAACTTACAATTTGTTATGCTTGACTTATTATTAACATTGTTCATTTAGTATAAGAGCTATTCGTAGACATAATTGCTATATATCTATAATACTTAGTGGCTATATGTAATATCTATGGAGCTGTTCAACTGGGAGAATTCCTATTATTAATTAACATCTGATCATAATTGTTCATAACATTCGCAAAACAATTCTATTTTGATTTTCATAATTTTATTTGCTAATTTTACATATTCGCCTCAAAGAGCACATCAGATCTGTTCAAACTGGTGAAGGAACTCCGCAGTGGGTGAACATTACCAGAAACATCATCAACATACACCTGCTCCTTTGCAGTTAAAGCTTTAGATTAAGGAAAAGATTTTGTAGACAGAAAATTACGGGAAAGTCGTTTGATTAAGAAAGAAAAACCGCCAATTAATAGAGATGGTGGATGGACGTCTTATATCGATTAATTCGTTTATTGGACTTAAATGGACCATTTTATTAAATGTCTATATGTATTTTATTTATCTGAATTCTTAACTAACTTAAATATTTTTAAATATATATACCATTTCGAAATTTGAATTAAGGAAATTTTTAAATTTTTGTTTGAATAAAAACAAACTTTTACATTTTTGTATTAATTATATGATTATGGGGTAATCCGAAAATTTAAATGAATAGTTTGTTTAAAGTTTTTTTATATGAATAAATTTATTTGAAGTTTAAAAATCTTGCTTAAATATGGATAACAAACTTCAATTTATCCACAACTATATCTCAACTTTTGTTAATTTAATTTGACATAAAATTTGAATTAAGAGTGCAAATATCATAGATTTAAAATATAGGTACCTGTTACGTTAGTTACTATTGTTTAAATGTATGGCAGAAATATAAAAGTAATTCAAATATTCTATAAAAATGGATCATGCGGTTCAATTGAAAATTTATATTTTACTAAATGACAGAAAATTCCTACCGCTTAGATTGTTTTATTATTGGTTATTGTTAATTATACTACTTTTTAATTAGTAGTAAAACAGTAGTTAAAGAAGAATTATTTTCAATATTCTGTATTTTAATTAAAAGCGCATAATTATTATATCTGCCAAATAATTGATAAATTAAAGCGTTTTATTATATAACGGATTAACGTTAAACAATAATTCAAATTAATTTAGAAAAAATATACTCGGCTCAGCTGTTGAACTTTTTTGAACATTAATTTTTTGTTGAATATAAATTAATAAAATGTTTGGTTCTATCTATAAATAACGTTACATTTCATAAAAAACGGATTTTTTTTGAAGGCCCTATATATATTTGTTATAAGAATTCATAAAATTATTATTGAATTTCAACAAGAATTTAAAAAGGCAAATTTATTAATAAATAATAGTAGTTTTATACTTATTATCATTATTATAACACGCCTAACGTATGCTGCCTGCTTAAAAAGCATGCAAATAACGTATGTTATTGCACGCTCCAACGTGCAATAATAATAAGAATGTCTTATTGCATTTATTATTTATTATTGAGTTTTGCAATTATCGACTACGAGCGTAAGCGAGTTCGATAATTGTAAAACGAAGGCTTTCGTTCAATTATCCTTATTTTAAAAATTAAAAATGTCTAGAAATTAAACAATGCGGCATGTTATAATAATAATTATTTCATGAAAATTATATAATATAAAATATCTATATAGAAGTATAGTTATATAATAACAGCCTAATCCATATTATATATGATATAGAGAAGTATAATACCGAACATAGAAATCTGTCACCATGTAGGACTTAGAACAAATATCCAAGACGTATAGGTACTAAATCTCAATTTCTACAGTTAAGTGTTTTTCTATGTAAATATAGAAATATATATTTTTTCAATAGGTACATATAATTTATAAATATCATAAACTGTACTCATAAAAATATTGATATAACTATAGCTATGAAAATACAGTTTACAATTGTTATTTAATATCCATAAGCAATCCATAATCTATAAACAATTGAGCTTATATTATTATGTAACATTATTAGCTTAGTTGTGAACGAACGGATTAGTTATAATTATCTACTAGAATCAACATCACGTCATTAAAGCACGTTACTAATAATTATTTCAGAAATTCCGAGAATATAGCCATATATGGTAAATCAATATATTTCAACCTAAAAATGAAAAAATTTATTTCTATTTTGATTGGCCGAAAGATACAAATTTCCATATATGGCTATCGCTATGACAATCAATCGTATAATAACTTCTGATATAAGCAACGTTCAAATCCTAACTTGAAATTGTCTTGCGTCTTGTTTTGATTGAATATTTATATTCCATATTTTAACTTCGTTATTATTATAGTTAATTAATTTAAAAAAATGGGTGACGAAGAAATAGCTGCCCTTGTTATCGACAATGGATCAGGAATGTGCAAAGCTGGTTTTGCTGGAGATGATGCTCCACGCGCGGTTTTTCCATCTATCGTTGGACGTCCCAGACATCAAGGTGTCATGGTTGGAATGGGTCAAAAGGACAGTTATGTTGGAGATGAAGCCCAATCGAAGCGAGGTATATTGACGCTCAAGTACCCCATTGAACACGGAATTGTAACTAATTGGGATGATATGGAAAAAATCTGGCATCATACATTTTACAATGAGCTCCGTGTGGCTCCTGAGGAGCACCCAGTTCTGTTAACGGAGGCACCCCTTAATCCCAAGGCGAATCGTGAGAAAATGACTCAAATCATGTTTGAAACCTTCAACGCTCCAGCCATGTATGTGGCCATCCAAGCAGTTCTTTCTCTTTATGCCTCTGGTCGAACAACTGGCATCGTTCTTGACTCCGGGGATGGTGTCACCCATACAGTCCCAATTTACGAGGGCTACGCTCTTCCCCACGCCATTTTGCGACTCGATCTGGCGGGCCGAGATCTTACTGACTACCTAATGAAGATCCTAACTGAAAGGGGCTACAGCTTCACTACCACCGCAGAAAGAGAAATTGTTCGCGACATCAAGGAGAAACTGTGCTACAACGCTCTTGACTTCGAGCAGGAAATGTCCACCGCTGCTTCGTCTTCGTCGTTGGAGAAGAGCTACGAGCTGCCTGACGGACAGGTGATCACGATCGGCAATGAGCGGTTCCGGTGTCCGGAGGCTCTTTTCCAGCCGAGTTTCCTTGGGATGGAGGCTTCTGGAATACACGAGACGACCTACAACAGCATCATGAAGTGTGACGTCGACATCAGGAAGGACCTCTACGCCAACACAGTGCTCTCTGGTGGCTCTACTATGTTCCCCGGAATCGCTGACCGAATGCAGAAAGAGATTTCAGCGCTCGCCCCAAGCACCATGAAGATCAAAATCGTGGCGCCTCCCGAGCGCAAATATTCTGTCTGGATCGGTGGATCCATCTTAGCTTCACTTTCTACCTTTCAGCAGATGTGGATCTCCAAGCAGGAATATGACGAATCGGGCCCAGGAATTGTCCATCGAAAATGTTTCTAGATGCGTTTTATTTGGTGACCATTCTTATATCTTGTATTTTCTAACTTGATTAAACACTAAGAATGGATATTTTACTGTACAGACTGCGATTATGAATAATTCCGATCTACTTCTTAAAATACATTCTTATTATTAGATCAGTATTATTGTTTAACATGTTTTTAAATATGACAATAAAATGACTCATTGTTGCACTTCTTTTTTATTGTATCGATATTACACTTAACTGGAACTATATATGATCTAAGATCAAAGCGTACAAAATTCTTAATGTAATATTAATGTGAAAATAATGCCAAATGAATTATATTTATTACACAATTTTCTTGCGCATCTGTTGATACAAATTATATTAATATTCTTGTCATTTTTAAATCAATTATTTTTAACGCAACCACTATTTTTATTGAAAAAGCATTAAATTAACTTATAATGAATAATAATATAGTGTATAAAATATAGTGAATATAAATAATAAAATTGTTATATATTCGTAATAATCAATTAATATATATCCATATCAATAAAAATTACTGATAGATTTAGCAAGTATTTTAAATTAAAAATATGGACTCTACAAGGAGAAAGAAAAGAAAATCTAAGTGTTATAGAACTATTTTTCTTCAATTCTTTTTTAATACAAAAATATTTAAATCATAAAAATCTGACATTCCCCAAAAAATACTTGTAATCTACATATTACACAGCTTATAATCCAGCTATAACGTACTTTTAAGGGACCATCAAAAAATATTTTATATCCGCGTGGGAACTGAGGGTATCGGTTTCAATGAAAGATTTTTGCCAAGACCATACAAAAAAGTATGTTTCAACGGAATTATACGTACAATAGTTAATTACATTTTTTAAAATTCTGAATTTGATCATCTCTTACTAAATAAATATTGCCGAACAGTGTAGTGATTTCATGTATTAGATTACTAAAATTGATGGAATAGACATTTTGTAATTATATATGGAAAATTTAAATCATTTATAAAACAATTATTTAATTTTTTTTAATTAAACAATTTAAAAAAAATATATAACTAACATTCTATTTTCTCCTTCCATATTTGGTGATATTCATCAAATTAAATAGTTAACACACCCAATTTCACAATCTGTTTTAAGGATTTATTTATTTCTATTCATACGTGTATAAATAGAAAGATATTTCAATAACCACACCCAAAACTATTTCACCCGAATACTATCATTGAATTTGTCGATATCTTTTGAAATATTAAACTCAAGTAAAAAAAAGAGACTATCTACTTGAAAAACAATAATCAAATAATTTATATTTATAAAACCGCTATTTAAATTAATACAAAAATTGTTCAAACTCGAAAAAATTCTTCTGATCTAAAAACAATCCATCAAGTCAGGTTCAGAACATATTGCAACAGTGAATAAATGAATCAATACATTATTATCACAAACGTACATAATATACATACATAATACACGTAGTAAATATACAACAAATAACAATATCATTATCGATTCAATCGCCATCGATTTTAAAAACAAAATTGATGGATTGTCTGCAGACTGGACACAGGTTACTCGTCATCTGATCATTGCAGGACGAGCAAAGGGCCGCGTGCCTACACGGCATGAGCACGCAGTCGACCGGATTGTCGCTACATATGACGCAGCATGACGTCATCGAGTATGAGTCATCAGTCCCGGGAGTGAAGACACGCTGAACAGGGTTAATCAGGTAGGTTATCAATGGCTCCAGAATTCACTTCAAAAGATTCGAATGTGACAACTTAAATAATTAAATTAAGAAATGTACTTTTACAAAAATCAAACAAATATCAACGTTTAAATTTTGTCCTATTTTTTCAAAAATTCTTCCAACTATGAAGTACTTGTATCGAGGTAGGGCGAGAGGGATGAAGAACGAGCCTGGTAGAGCTAAAACTGGTGTACTTTAAGCTACGGTTATTCCTACAAGACGCAGCAATATGGATTAGAGAGAGAGAAATGTCTTAATATTGATTTTCTTGAGCAACTTCTTCGACTAAAAATTCGACAAATTATCTACACATTCAGCCTAGAAGAATCCTCCGTTAATATTCTTAATGTAAAATCGGATTATTTGATTGATTATATCGTAAGCGGAGGTAAAGAATAAATGAATTGATCGGGAACAGATTTAAATAATTCAAATTATTTTTCAACTGTAAATCAACATTTCTGGCAGCCATTATTAGTTTGTTTGTGAAGACAAATGAAACAGAGGAGCTTACATTCAAGGTTATAAGCCGATCTCTATTGGTCTTGAGGAAGTGAAAGAGAACCGTGGTAGGGGTTTCTTTCGGGTCCAGTTTCACGTGAACAACAGCTAGAGACAGGATCTGTGATGGTGACGAGAGAAGAGACAAAGAAAAATATCAGATTCCACCCAACGCCTAATTCTACACATATTTAAAACGCTGGATTAGTGCTATAATAAGCTAGCTACCCACGTTGATGTTGAGTACAGAAGAATGCTGTCACCAAAGGATTATGTAATAAATTGAATTGTACACGTAGGCAGTACAGTATGTATATTCTGGTGATTGGAATATCAAAGAATGAAAACTTACGCCTAATTCTTCTTCGCTATCCTCTAACTCAATTGGTAGTAGATCACGAGAGAATATAACGACGATGGGGTAGATGGTTCGCTTTTGCTTGGATCTTGTACTCAAGTTATCCCCGTTTTTTGACGATAGGTTGACGAAGGGTATGATTATACTTTCCTGACCAGGGCTGAATGTGATTTGGAAAATAAAAATATATTGATTTTACTATAAATATACTATAATTTATATATGTACTACTCGCATTTAATCAAGTAGTAAAATATTAGGATACTCAGGATTTAAAAATTCAGAGATTTAAAATATCTTGTATAATATCACCTCAAGACACGCTGAAAGATAATTTCTTCTACAGGCAGACATTCGATAATCTTTTGACAGGGCCAATTAATAAGGGCATCGTGGAATCTTGCTATTGGTTCATTAGCAAGAATTATGAGCTGACCTTGAAAGGAACACGAGATATTGAGAGTGACATCGAGTGTTTCTGAAAATATAAAGATCGTTTAAGAGAATTATGAACAAGATGGAAATACAGACCATTGAGTAGTTATGAATTTAAATAAATTTAAGATTAAAGAATAAAAGTACGCATATTAAAATCAATATATCTCATTTTTTGCTGGCTTTATACGAACAGTCTTTTATAAAAGTGGAAAAGCTGATTCGTTTGTACTTTACCTGCGTCATCAGCATTATTGCAGGAAGAGACGCTGATCACACTGAAGGGATTAGAGATAGGGGGGAGGGAGATCTTGGGAACAAACTGTACACTGGGAGCTTCTTGTGGCAATCTTGCCAGCAGTGTGTTGAGGTCATCCAAAGAGAATCTAATAGACGGGAAGAAGAAACATTGCATTGTTGGGTGCACACCGTTATCCCCGAATTCTATAGTTAATCATTAAAATAAAAAAATTTAGAATTAATGCAAACTTGTGAATTATAAATCGTCCGAAGAACAAAAGTAAAAGAAAAAAGCCACGTTCTAATGAGTTCAAAGTTTGAAAATGGTGTTAATTTTGTTTGATATATTTTGTCATGGTTCTTACTTCCTTAGAAACACAACCAGGAACACGATGATCAGAGTAGTTATGCAAATGCATATTAATACTTCGGTCTCTGAAAAAAGAAAGAATCAACTTAGAAAGAAATAATAAGTTCTCAATAATAAAGAAATGATCTCTACGACATTATCACACAATGAATTTTTCAAATGTTTCTTTCTCTAACTTCTTCCCAGACCCAATTCTCTCCAACACAGCAACCGTCTGAACTATACATCTTTGTCTATTCTACATCAAACATGGAATGCTAAATTGGTGAGACAATGACGAGGCTCGATCGGTACGAGCTCTATTGTATGCAAAACGGTTAATGATAACAAAACTTGTCAATATAATTAACTTCTCAAATGGATAGGAGAGAAGTGGAGCTTCGACAAGATTCTGACATTCATAAAGCGGGTGGCTGCTTACTCACTTCAGGAGAAAAGGACCCAGCTGTTTAATGAGGTTATCCGGTTGTCGATCGGTGACATGTCAAAGACGTATCAGCTGAACATTTGGCGCACAAGGGGTAAATACTCTTCTTATCGTCAAATGAGATAGTTATAACCACACGAGACGACAAGTTATAACATAACTCGATAGTGACCTTGTTATTGCTCCTGCGTTCTCTTAGATATAATGAGCTTATTACTTCTCATTCCTACCAGTGAACATTACTTGATTTTTATTTCAATTAATTACGTTATGTGTATTGAAGAATCGCATAATTAGATTATTTATGATATGATTAGTAGTCATGTCCATGGTCAGTATAGATAAATCGTATAAATTAATAATCTCACAAGCAAGCAAATGATTCAGTATTATAACAATTTAGCATGGCTGATTCACGTTTCAATTTTCTGACGACACAAGAAATATCAGTCGAGATAGTATCAGCGCATCCAAAAACACAATTTTTAATAAAATTTAGGAGGAAAGAATCCGAAATGAATACGTTGAATTTAAAAAAATATAATTGAGGCACCGTTGTCCACAAAATAACAGAAAAAGACAAAGACGATGTGTGGAGAAAAATTTCCAACAGGATCAACAGTGGCTCCGCGTAAAGTTGTGCTCGATCGCCAGCCGACGTTCTCAAGAAATTCAAAAACATGAAGTTGTCTTTGAAGGAGAAGATGGCCCGAGAAAGAAAAAGTGTGAAAACAGGAGGTGGCTCGCCAGAGTACGAAGTGACTGTATATATTGGTTTATTTTATGAGCGACTTGACTTTTTTAGTAAAATGGAAAGATAACATTCTGCTCATTTAAAATCATTAAGAAAACAAATGTGTACAAAATCAACTCAAACTTTTTCTAAATCAGACAACTTTTGGTATAG
>JAUZNC010008839.1:0-10231 GCA_034780395.1 Vannuccia rotundouncinata | reverse complement strand
TTTAGGCAATACACTTGAAAAATATTATTTTGAAAAATGTTTAGGTTAGTGTTTTTTTAAAATTTATATAGATTTTTTAATATATGTATAACAAAAAAATTCACAGGGTTCACTTCATACAAAAAAAAGTCTAGCAGTTTTAAATTTTTTAAATTTTTTTGAATTTTTTTGAAACAGAGATAGTTCTGGAAAAAGTGGATTTTTTAAATTTTAGAACAATTATTAATTTTATTTATGATTTATATAATTTGCATAGAGAGTGTAGAGACTACCCTAAAATATACATAATAATACATTCATACATATAAAAACTGTAAAATTTTGTCTAAAATTGTCTTTGGAAAAAAGTCTTTAATTGCATATGAACCCTGGATAAATATAAATGAAACATATCTTTATATAAATAACAATACAGCAATGTAATTAAATAGTTTGTGGTCAGTTTGTCTTCATTCATGTATAATGTTTTAACCATTACAAAATATAATCAACAGCATTATTCATCAATTCTAATTTTCAGAAATAAGAATGTTCCAATCGACATTTATGTATTAATCAGTATATTGTATGTTTAAACTGAGAGATATTTTTAAAAATAAAATAAATTTATCATAAAATTCATGAATATTTTTGTCATACTTTTGTTATCTAAGTTTTTAATTTTCTGCATATATATATAATCATTAATATTCATTAAATTTAAAATGAATCTCTATATTTCTTTTCTTATTAAAAAATATTTTGAAATAATTTAAAAGATTTGTACTGTATATATACACTATCTCGATATATTTATTTTAATATTATATTTTATATAGTTTCTGTTGTAAAATATTTTCCTCCAGAATCATCATGTCTATTAGCTACCATAGTCAGGAAGTGGCTCAGGCCCATCAAATTCTTCTGAGTTTGATGGCCTCTTCAAATCACTCCCTCAATACTCCTTTTATGGAGGAAGTGGATGAAGAAGCTCTCGGCATCTCAGACTACCATGACATTATCAAGGAGCCCATATGGCTGGAAAAAAGTATGACTATTTTTTAATACTTACATTTTTGATTTAAGATTATGTTTAATGTTGAGTAACTTCACTAATTTAATCTATCATATGTTTCCTATTGTATTTAATTACACAATTGATGATAGGGTAATCTTGTATCATGAGTTATGCGATTTTAATGGGTCTTTTTTGATCAGCAAAGCATTTCACAAAATTCGGTGTTATAAATCTATTAAATATTGATAATAATGTGATATAATAATAATATAAAATGTTTGGTTGAATGAAAAATGTTCCAAAAATAAATGCATCACTTCGAATTGATTAAGTTTAGACATCTTAGATTATTTTTCTGGTTAGGTTTCTTTTCTTTCATCATTTACTTTCCAATTCCAGTGGATGAAAAGTTTGAGACGTCAGTCTATCAATCAATAGGTGAGTTTGTTTGTGACTTTCGTCTAATGCTGTTCAATTGTTTTCGATACAATGGCGTCAATTCAAAATTGGGGAAAATCGCGGAGAAATTTGAAAATCTGTTTGAGCAGAAACTTGGTGTCCTTCCTTAGTGAGTATATTATTTATATTAATTAATATTATATTCATTAGATGTTTATTATATGTTACGTAATGCGAGTAACTGGATGAGTACTTCAAACTCCGTAGAGTTTAAATAATCGATAATTCAGGGTTCCTACCACTCGCCCTCTTGGATCTCAAAGTAACCTAGCTATATAAAACGTGTCATCTCAGAATAATGATAACTCTATTAAAATATTTAACTGAGATTGCTTTAACCATTTGCTCCTTTCTATATTCTAATTTAATAATGCCACTCTGAAAATCTCTTTAGAATCTGTTTAGTATGTAATGGGAACATATAATTTACCAACTTGATAATTGTACTGACCATTTGAAGCCCACTATTGTGATTGTATTTGTATTTTCTAAACCACAACCCAAGCCAAAACAAAAATTTTACAGTGCTGAAAATCATTTTCTGTTGGTATCTCTTTTTAAATTACAAGTTTTTGGTGTTTTATGTTTCTTTTCGTATAATATATATTATTATATATAAATATATTTACTTTCCGTATGTTTTATTTCGTTATTTTTAAATTTTCGATAAAATAGGTAATTTAGTTAAACATTTTGCTTTTTGAAATATTTTTAGTGATATGCGTCCAAAGACGTCCATTCAAGCCACTTTGGATAGTGCAACCAAAGAAGATGAAATTATTGATTCTGGTAATTTATTTTTCTAACTACATATTTGATTTAAATAAATATCTTTTTAGTATATATTTATGTTGTACACATTATATTAATCGTACTACTATTACTTATACCAGTAGTATATTGTGTTACATTTCTATTTTATTTTAGGCACTCGTCGGAGACAATGTAGTCGGTTATTTGTCAGTGGTGACTCTCGTCAATCAACTCCGATCAAAGCAATTGCAGAAGAACTTGAGCAATTGAACAGTAATTCATCTTCAACTAACGTCGAGGGAGGCAGTGTTGAGGAGCGTGTCCTAAAGTTGGTTGATCGTTTGCGCATGTGGGAACATCGACGACATGATGCCATGCTGCTGGATAATTACGATAACTGGTGGGAGGAAATTGTAACCCCGTCTGATCTGGATGTGTTGCGCTATAGTTCAGAGGTGACTGACACATTATTTCATTTATTGTATTCATTTGTATATTAATTTTATTTTGTTAAATGATTCAATTTGACTCCCTCTTACCAACTTTTTATATTCGGCTGCTTGTTCAGATCCCGGAAATGTTTCATTTACTTTGTCTGGCCCGCGAACCTTTACGACTTGATGAAATTATTGAGAATGGCACTGGCCTGTGGATCAACGAGTTCGAAGCATCTCTGGTGCGACCTCGAGGCAATCGTCTTTTGGCCGCTGTGGCTACAACCCTGCTCGCCAATGGGAGGCAGCGGTTGACCCTGGGCAAGCATCCAGTACCGGGTTATGGAGTTTGGAATCGCCAATTGCGTCGTCGTGTTGCACACTGGTATAAGATTTTCAATGAGTGGTGTAAAGGTGATCCAAAGTTGGTGAGTTGTCTGAATATTTTTCGAATCAAAAATATGTTTTTCATAGTAGTTAACTAAATCATGTTCTTTGCAGACACTCCGAAAACTGGGAATTGAAGAAGTGTTTTTCCAAGTTCTAGGACGGCAGTCAAATCCAATGGAACGCTTTGCATTTCACGAGTTGACTCTCTACCAAAGAATTCAAGTGCTCAAAGCTCTTGTGGATTATTCTGTTGTGAGTACCTCTTTACTACCTTTTTTCAAGCCTAATTTCTTATTTTATCTTGCTGGATCGCACACGCATTTGATTAACTAATAATATGATTTCAGTGGGTCCAGGAGAATCTCCGACAAGGTATGGATCGGGTCATCGAATGGTCGGACACGCGAGAAGTCTGCTTGGGTCACTATAACGGTTTTGATTATATTCGCTTTCCCAGGTAACTTTGTTGGTCTTATTCTGAAAATGTTCTCTTTTTTTATAGCTTAACATCATTCGTATATGCTGCGACTAATGAATTATTTATTGTTCGAATTCAAAATACTTGTTGACCAAATTAGGCATTGGAGATTCCGAATGGTTGCTAACTAGACAATTCTAATATTCAATTTGTAGGTTTGATCCGGCCGGGGCATTGCGTCTTTATCGTCGATCCAGACAGAAGATCGACGATTTTATGGCCGAGGTAGAGACTGTAAAAGACGACGACAGTGAAGTTGTGATCACTGAGGATCTGTCCCGTTCTCTCATCCTCTATGGCATGACTGGCAAAGCGGATAGGAAACCTCTCTGGATGCGTGGAAAGGGGAGAAAGTCGGTACCTGCGGCTGTACTGGGCCAGCCCAGGGTCAACCCACAGCGTGAGTCATGTTTAGAGTCTTGTGTTAGAAAGAGTATATAAACAAATCATAGTAATGTGCACATCAGTTGAATCTTAACTAAAATTTACTTCGAAAAGTCAAAGCTTTTGAACCCATGAATGATGAAGTTAACTTTGAAATAGTGTTTAAATTTGGTGAAAGACTCGGATTTTCCTTTGAATTTTGATTAGTGAGTAATACGGGGGGGTTCTTCACCTAAATCATTGTTTAACTTAAGTAATTTAGAAAATATTGTTTGACCTAAACTTACATCGGCCACAACTTATTTTAGGGAGCTCCAAACGAGGTCGTGGCAGAAAGAGTCGTGGAGGTCGAACCCGAAGTCTCGCACGATCGGACAACTCGGCTGCGTGCTCCCCTGTTGCCCCTAGTATGGACAATGAGGACTCGAGGGATCCCGAATCATTTAATAAACTTGAGTCGGAGGACGGTGATGAGACCAAGTCCACTGTTTGTCTGCAAGGCAATGACTTTGACTACCAGCCTAGTATAGATTCTGACACGAACACCCACCAGGAAAGGAATATATTTGATACCTTGTCAGACGATAACAATGCCAGCGAAAGAACAACATTGAAAAGCAAGACCAAGGGTTCCTCTTTACGTAAATCGAATTACAATGAAGAAAATTCACAGCAAACGCTTGACCTTGAATTAATACCAGATAAGCCATCTAACCTTGAAACGACTTCAGATAAGCCATCTCATCTTGAAACGACTTCAGATAGGCCATCTAACCTTGAAACGACTTCAAAAAAGCCATCTCATCTTGAAACGACTTCAGATAATTCAACTAACCTTGAAACGACTTCAGATAGGCCATCTAACCTTGAAACGACTTCAGATAGGCCATCTAACCTTAAAACGACTTCAGATAATCCAACTAACCTTGAAACGACTTCAGATAGGCCATCTAACCTTAAAACGACTTCAGATAATCCAACTAACCTTGAAACGACTTCAGATAATCCAACTAACCTTGAAACGATCGTTACGTCAAATGACCTTGAAACAAATTTAGATAAGCCGAATTACCTTGAAACAAATTTAGATAACCCGAATGACCTTGAAACAAATTTAGATAAGTCGAATGACCTTGAAATAGTGATAGTCAAACCCGAAATTATTTCTTCTAAATTAAACGAGCCTGATTCAATGAAAAGCAAACCTAATGACCCTTCTTTATCAAATGGTGTTGAAATTATGTTTGCACAGGACTCGGACTCTAAATTGATACATGTAGCGGTTGAAAATGGAGCTTCAACTAATGAAAGCATCGAAAAATCGTTAGATGTAGAAATGACCAAATCGTCTGCTACTAAAGGGGAAACCGAGTCTTCGGAAACTAATGTAGATACGCATATTATCTCTGATAATGTCGAACCCGTTTATGAGATCGTCAAACCAGAAATTGAAGTGCGTATTATTTTTTTGTTTTTATGTTTTTTGTATTTTATGTAAACGTGTTTGTATACGTTTCTAATCTTCAGGCACCCGAACCATATCATTTCGAATTAGTTGTGAGCAATCTCAACGAACTAGTTCTACTATTGGCTGAACTTCACGGTGAATTAGCCAATGAAGAAGAGACCTATGCCTCGAAGCACAGGAGAAAACGAGTGGCAAAGGTAATGATGATGTTTTCATGATATTGATTAAAAAACTCAAAGAAACGATCATTAATATTTGTTTTTTCACTGAGGAATTTCTGCACAACTTTCATTGTTCACTTTAGAAACGGGAACCAGATGAAGATTCAAAACGTATTGATCAACTTCGCGATTTAATATCCACCCTGGTTGCCCTGGAAACCGATCTTGAAGAACGAGAACCGACACGTGTAGATGAAATGCGCCTAATCAAACTTCGTGTTCGGAAGCAGGATGAAGTCTTCGATATGTCCAAGGTAACAATAATTTTAAAGAGATTTTTCAATTATTACATTTTCAAATCTATTTGATAAATTATTATACTAATTGACGTAATAATTATCTTCGTAGGATCGAAAGGCTCTTCGTGAATACTGTCGCAATAATCCCAAGACCCAGAATGCATCGGATGATGGCATCAGCGATGACGACACAGATGACACAAGTAGCAGTTCCGAGGAGGTTGGACTGGTTGAAGACAGATCAACTCGACTCATGAGACGCAATCAACGACTCGAGTTGGAGGCTCTAGCCGGGCAGAAATCGGCTGGCAATGCCCCACGGGTCGAGGATAAGTCGTAAGTGTAATAGTATAATATAATATGATTGTATAACGATGCACACATTTCGGCCACAATGTAGATTCTCAGATGAAGACAATGAGGACAATGACCCGGAAGAAGAGGGCGGTCGACCTCGTCGCAAGGTGAAGATAGCTTGCCGACTCTTCGCAGAAGATGACGAGGAATATCAGAACGATAGTGACGATGAATATGAGCCTCCTGGTTACCGCAAACCATCCGTGAAGCGGGTCCGTGTTTCAACCGGTTTTGAGATTTCTCCGCCGTCAAAGCGGCAGCGACTGCCAACAATCGTTGCCCAGAACTCCAACCTTCGTCCTATCTCTCCGCAGATCAATGGTCAGGGCTCAACTAACACCTATATTCGCACCGGCAATGCCCCAATGGTGGCCTTCATTCGGCCTCTTTATGGTCCAACAACAACCGCCAATATTCGTCAGGCTCCAGTGATTCGTAAGATAAGCCCACTCCCACCGGGAACTTCTACCATTGTGCTGCAAAGAGCACCTGGCAACCTACCAATCACCACACAGTTGCTACCTATGGTTGCCAAAGGCAACACGCGTCCATCAACGTCTCTTGTCCAGACTAGTGTCACAGTCCCTATCAAAAAGGTGTTTCGGGTATTTGAACACTTCTTCACGGAGGATGTTCTTCCAGTTAGTATCAACAGTGAGGCGGGAACTATGCAATATCTCTCAAAGGAGTCGGTGTCGGAAGAACGGTATGAGTTGGCTAGACGAATGATTGGAATGTATAAAAAAGGAAAAGGTGGCCAGTAGCGGATAAATGTCTTTGAAATCACTTTTGAGATTATTATGATGAATATTGTTGAACACGATCTCCATACATATTATTAGTTCGCCAGACAACAGATTACATTCTTTTCACATCCATGACCAACTTATATTAGACTATGTTTTTGACTCTACCCGGATCGATAAAGTAGTAATTATCGTTGTGTAGTCGGCAGCCATGTGTATTTTGTGACCATTGTGATAAAGAATTTGCTGTCAAAGATCTGCACTTTGCAATATTTTCCGAATCTCAAATGTTGATGTAATTTGGGACACGTAACTGTACATATAGTATATGTGAGAGCACTGTCTTGTAAGTATTATAGTGTTATCATCGCATTTTAATTGCAGATGTTTTAAAACTTTGGGCTTAACAGATAGCATTTTATATATCTTGCGTTCTCTTTGGATGTCATAGATCGACACATAGTTACCAATAATATTTAATGTAATCATTCTTAATTAATCTTATAAAATGTTATTTCTTTTTATATGTATGTACAGTATATTTTCGATAATGGCTAGTATTTCTTCTCAATGGTTCCAATTTTTGTATGCATAAATATATTTTTATTTGTGTTAATAGTTTGTACATTTGATATACAATATTCTCCAGAACTCCATATGCGTGAACTAAGTGCGACTATCGACACAAGATGTGCTGTCATTGATGTTGTCTATTATCGATGAGCCGAGAATTCTTCGTGATAGCATGTTTAATATTGTTTGTGTGATTGATTTGGTCCTAGGCATATATTTTGCTTTCCGTGAAAGGATGGTTTCTTTTTAATAATCTTCTTTTATTAATCTTGTTGAAATCTTTATACATACATAACTTGTGTATATTTTAAATGTTTTTAACTGTATTCGAATGCATAAATTAAGCCATTCTTTCATTGGGTATAATTTCTTTTCCATTTTAATTCCGGTACGGAAAATTTCCAAATAACACGTTTTTATACATTATACATCACTTTAGAATATAGGAAAATATTTTAAACATAACAGAGCCGGGGTTCATAATGGGTATTTGTAATTTCGGGAAAAGTCAGGGTATGTTACTTATAAAAGCGAAAATATATCTTTTTAATTACAGATTTTTCTAATAGTTTTTGCATTTTTCAAAAAGGCTCGAATTTTGATAAAAAAAACAGACTATTTTTGACAATGACTTATATATTAATTATCTAGACCGGCAAACTGACCAATATTCAATAGTAATATACGTCCGCGGAGGAATACATCGATAATCAAAGACAAATTAATGGACGGAAATTCAATATTAACTCTAAAATTGATTGAAAACCCTCTTTAAAACGAAACTAATACCGTATATAATTGGACGTTTTTTTGATCAGTTTGCCGGTCTAGATAATTAATATATATGTCAATGGTTTTTGAGAATTGGACACATTGTTTCTCAACGTAAAATTCTATAATTGATAATATTCCAAAAGGTCTTCAATTTTCGAATGAACTTGGTATTAAATTGAATTATTTAATTGAAATTTATACATATATTTAATATTATATTTATGAGATTAATATGTAGGTACAATCACAAGTAGTAACCAAAAAGCGTTACATGATGAACATATTTTATCATTCATTAATATTTTCCCATATATATATAGATCAACGTTATATATGAACAATTAAAACTAAAATGTAGAAATACTGTAAATAAACAGAAATTATAAAATATAAACAATATCTATTATTTATAAATTAAAGAAAATATTTATAAAATTATTTATAAAAATTATAAGTCAATGTACTATATGAAAAAATAAATATTCGCTTTATTCGAATTAAAATTGGGAATAAATTGCTATATATAAATTGCGGTATTTTTTACTTAGCTGACGTTGGAATTTTCAAGGTATATTGTTTAGATTCATTTATTTAGTTTTAAATTTTTTTCTCCTCTATAGTTATATTTTTCTACGTTATATAATTTAATAGATACATTTTACAAAATATATAATGTATTAAAAATCATATTATCATATTGATCTTCTTTTAAGTGATGGGAGGTGATTTGCTTGGCACTTAGTGCCTAACAGTTATAAAAAATGCATGTAAAATGTTTCTATACATTTTTTTGAAAAATATTATCTAAGGAAATGTATAGCAGGAATTTTGTAAAATTTTATAGCAATGTATTTTAGACGATTGCATGTAATAAACAAAACAAAATGGGCTATTCCATATGAGTCAAACATTAGACAATGGGTAAAAATGGCATTATTACACACATAGATCACAAACTTGTAGTGAACATTCTATCTCTCAACTGGAGTAAATGATTCCAAACATCATTACCACTCTATCTCTTAACTGGATTAAAGGATTTTTTTATTTAATTTTAATTTTTTTACTCTTAAGCTATATTTATCTACATTATACAATTCAATAAATATATTTTATAAAATATATCATGTATTAATAAATATAAGTCTTAAAAGTGGATTAAATAACAGACAGCATCAACATATAATACCATAGATTTATTTTATATAGGCTATATCGAAATTAATGCGTGTTTATGAAAACATAGATTTATTCTTTTTAAAAAGTTATTATATTTACATAGATAAAATATTAGGTACTACATATAATATATTAAATAGTTCAAATGTTAAATAAGTAATTATATTATACATAACAACCATCTGCTTCAATAATCTTCTGCATTGTAACCATTGTGGCCTGAAGGGCTTCTGACATTCGCTCATGGTTGAATTTTGGAATTTCTGCTTCCAAAAAATGTTGAATATCTTCTTTTTCATTAAAGTCTTTCCTAAGTGCTTCCAATCTGGGAAATATGTAACAATCACAAAGATTGACATCCGGAGAGTATGGAGGCTGGATTAAAAGTCAAATATTCCTTTTGTGAATGTAAGCTGATGTGGCATTGGACACATGAGGTCTGACGTTGTTGTGTTGCACTTTCATGTTTTCAGGTAGAATCAGATTTTTGTATCTTCCATGAAATGCTTGTAAATCACGAAGGAAATTTATGTATCTGGCTGAGTCTACCGTTTCGTTCTTGTTCAATATTTGGAAGAAATGTCTACCACACTGAGAAATTGCCATAATGACCATGAATTTTTTTTCCATTGTTGATCTTACAGCTGTTAGAACAATTTGTTGGTCTCCACCAGCAGTGATCCACAAACCAATCTTGTTACAAGGTAGAATTTTGCGGCAGTAGAACCACTTTTCGTCAATGGTTATGAGATTAGATTTACTTAATCGGCCTTGAAGTG
>JAUZNC010008828.1:18508-32659 GCA_034780395.1 Vannuccia rotundouncinata | reverse complement strand
AATTGATACATATAAACAATTTTTGAATTTAATATTACTACAGTAATTACTAATAATATTGAATTTTTGCCAGGATCTACAGAAACCGATACTAAGTGACAACAATTAGCTAGATTACCAATCTAGTTAAACTTAATCAAAGATAGTTTATCTATGATAAATACACAGTTCCATAGATTATTAATATTTGATAATTTGTATATTATGACCTTGGGAACTAAGGACAAAGAAATAGTTTGAAAACTTTCATTTTCTTTTGCATATAGCCACACCAGGACGATTTATTGACCACGTTCGCAAGACCAAAGGATTCGATGAACTGCAGCTACGAAATGTTCGCTATCTGGTGATTGACGAGGCAGACCGAATGCTGGGGATGGACTTCGAGTCTGCTCTGGACAAAGTTCTTCGAGTTCTGCCCAGAGAACGGGTCACTTTCATGTTCTCAGCAACAATGACAGATAAGGTGCCTATCTCAGAGCGATTGTTCTAGAAGTTACACTGAATTATTCTAGTTTTGTGCTGATGCACCTGCAATTACCCATCATAACAAAATTAACATTATAATAATATCCTGGGTGTGGTATTTTCCGTTTTCCTTAAAATAATATAATAATAATTAAATTAATCATTTCAACACGGTCTGCGTCATATGATATATTTCCACACAATTTCCGCCATATGACTTCACAATTTTTGTGTGCCTTTGAGCATTCATCGTTTTATAGATTTTCATTTTAATCAGAAAAACCCTTGCTAAACATAAATGTATTGACTGATGTTGTGTTTTGAAATAATTGCTTGAATGTAACAATTTGAGTAGAATTTAGTCAAACCCCAACAAATAACTACGGGGAGTGTTTCATTAAGTTACAATTGTAGAATTTTGTAATATACAAGTGCAGACCTGCAGTTACAAGGATTCTGTATTAAACTTTAAATGATTTTGATTGACTGAAAAATGAGTCGTCATAGTTAAAATAGTCAATTGTTTTCCAATTAATTGTAGTAAATCAATGCTGTTTCTTTTTCATAGAACAATTAATTGTAACTGCGTCTTTAAATCGATCGATATTACAATAATTGTAGCGATTGTGTTTCATAAAATGTAGATGTAGGTCAAGGTTTTGGAATTCCCAATATTCCTGCATAAATTGTTACAATTGTAACAGAAAAGCCTGTAACATCGTTTACATTTTATATTTACTGTATATTTAATGTATGAGTCGGCATACATGAGAATTGTCCTCCGTGGAAGAAATTTTGGTCAAATTTAGTTCTTGGGCCTCCTTATTCTATGTATAAAACGACCCATAATAAAAATTTGTTTGTAGAGGGCCCTATATTCTTTTTCTTTTTAAAAAATGATAAAAATAATAATAATTACACTGCATGATACTCTCCTGACTTAATTAATCAAAAAAATGTATACATAATGTGATTAATGTAAATGTCTTTGAATTCATTTTAAGCTTTATAGCTGCAAATTTCGGCTCTTTGCACCGTTTTAGAGGCTCGGCTATTCGCCTCGCCATATAGTTGCTCAGGAGTTTGGAGCCTTTTATAAATGATTTCCTCCGTAGACACTAGACCGTTCTCATGTCTGGTCGGATAGCAATGAAGATAGTTATATTGTGCTCGATATATTCAGACCATAAATTAAATTTGATAATAAGCATTATGTTTCATGGATGGTTTAATTTATCTACTGAGAAGGCGGAGCAAGTTCCTCAACACCTTGCACCTCGATTGGTGATTCATATGGTTTATCAAAAGCAACCATTTATCAAAATTTAACAACTCTAATTCGTCTTCCGTTTGCGTGAAAATTAATTGTAGCTTAATTAAACAGGCCTCAGATATTAGTAAGTATAGCAGTTTGTTTATAGCGTAACATTCCTTTTTCTCGTGGTACAAAAATGTGTGAATGTACTCGTAGTTGATATCGTAATAATATTATTATCTAGTTCGGAAACTTAAATTATATTTTGTCCTTGATAAAAACAGGCAAAAAGACAAAATGGTGATATCTGTTCGGCCAATCATTTTTTAACTTGAGCTCTGAAGTAGACCATATCGGTCAATATATCTTTGCATAATTGAGTAATTCTTTTAATTTTATATAATATATTGTGTCTTTATTGTCGCATATGCTATACTTATAACAATGTTTTTCTGAAGAATTGTTATTAAGTCAATTTAATTTAATCCGTTTGTTATATTTTGATAGTTTTTGTACCAGAAATTGTCTTACGTAATAGTTTGCCAATCTGGTGAAGTTAATTCCGATATCAATCGTCCTAACCGGGTTTTAACATGTGGAAATACATTTCGATTCCTTTCAGGTTGGCAAGCTGCAGCGAGCATCCCTTCGCTATCCCATCAAAGTAACCGCAAACTCCAAATACCAAGCTGTGTCACAGCTCGACCAGTTCTTCATCCTCATCCCCAAACAGTGGCGGGATGTTTATCTCAGTCTTCTCATTCGAGATGCTCTGCACCTTGATGAGGAACCACAGCAAGGTACCTCCACACATTATTGTCTAATACAATACTATTCTAGTTTCGGGTATCATACAACGACAGACATAAAAATACACCAATTTCGAACATTCCTTAATAGAGAGGATCGTTGGATCCATTCATGGGACGACAGGCAGGAAGATTAATGTTTCTTCTCCATCCATAGTGGTCGATTTTTGGCACATCAAACGGCTTGCTGAAATGTGTCTTGGGGAATTTTGTGGCGGAAATAGCTGAATTTCCGGGTTATGATCTGGGCAAACAGATCTCTCTTTGGGTCGCTGTTGTTTAAAACTTCTTTGTTTGATTTAAAATCTTTCCATGTGACACCAAAGATTCCGTGGTGATGCCACATTTCGGAGGCTTCAATCATGGAGCAATTCGGTTCACACAACCAGGATTCGCAGGCATAGCTCATGGTTCAAATGATGATGCTTTGATGAGAGATATTCGAAATTTATATCTTTGCTATTCCAAAAATACGACGCTTTATTTCTTTCTTGTGGACACCTATGTTGCTTATTTGGATTCCTAGGTAAATGAACTCGTCAGGTAGATAAGTATTTTCACAATCAACGATGATCTCTGTTTGATCTAGAGCGCACCAGTTTCTTTTTCTCAATGTTGAGACGTAGACCGTATTCTTTGCGATCATCATTAATTGATTGATCCATTGTTGTGTGGCGTGGGCACTACTGGCGAGTTGTGCAGTGTCATCAGCATGTTTAAGGTCTATTATTCTTTTACCACCAATGGAAAAGCCGCCATTGACCTTTTTTTTGCTGTTCGCATACTATGCTCGGTGTAAAGGTGAATTTGTACAACTTTGGTGAACACCAATCGCTATCTTCGCAGGTTGAGTCTAACACGACATTCTAGGTCGTCATACAATTGGCTAATGAGATGAAAGTCCATGTCCTCTAGTATGGACCATAGTTGTTCGTGGTTCATCAGGTCGAAGCTTGGCTGTAGTCAATATAGAATTCAAATAAGCGGTGACGTGCTTTCTCTTTGATCAATGCATATTTCATCACTTGTTTTTTTGTCTCTATCTGCGTTTGATGATGGTGAGATTGATTTCAATATGTAACCTTTTTCGGTGATGTCAACATAATCGCAACATTACGTCCAGGCTTCATGATAGTTTGTGGTTGAACAAATTACTGTTTATCGCAATCTAATTTGTTCAGGAAGTTTATCTTCGGCATAGTAAAGCCAAGGTTCTTTAATACCGTTTATCATTATTATAGAACATGTTCTTCAATTTACTTATCATATTATCCATTTAATAATACATAAAGCTGTATGTGTAATTTTATGACATGCATCATAATGTTCTGTTCTATTTGATACGTTTTAAATGTTTCTTAAAGTTAACTAAAAGTTCACACTTTTTATCCAGAAGGTGAAGAAAGGGCGAGCACAGGTTCAGTGATCATCTTCACTCGAACTCGTCAAGATAGTCTCAAGGTCAACCTAATATTGAAGGAGCTGGAGATTAGTTGTACACCTCTTAATGGCGACATGCCTCAAAACCAGCGTTTAGGTGCTCTCAACAAATTCAAGGCTCGTGCTACCAATGTTCTCGTCGCAACTGATGTCGCTGCTAGGTGAGTTTTAGCTTTGTAATAATAACAATTAAGCATAATTTGTGGACAAGTTAAACTAGACAGTGAATGATAAGAAAGGGAAAAAGAGTATTTGAAAGGTATCAAAATTAATAGACGCTTTTAAAGTGAATGATTAAGGGACATGTACGTATATCTATCTTCAGGGGTCTTGACATTCCTCATGTGGACCTGGTGATCAACTACGACCTTCCTGATGACGCTAAGACATACATGCATCGTGTTGGCAGAACCGCGCGTGCCGGCAGAGCTGGAAGGGCCATCACCCTGGTTACACAATACTCTGTGGTCCAGTTCACTGCTATAGAACAGAAATTAGGCAAAAAGATGTCGTCTCTATGGAAGGATGACCAGCAGCGTGACGTCATGAAGAACAGAATGATGGCTTATTCCACTCAGGTTTTGGAGGCTGTTTCCCGAGCAGTTGAAGTGAGTATTGTATCACTATTGGCATGGTAAGATTGCACTAACGAATAGATTAAATAACATTAGAGGTCTTTGATGAAACTGTGACCACATCATTCGGTACGATAGGAACCGCTAGTTGACGGTAGACCTTCATGACAGAAAGGTTAGAACAACTATTAGATACCATAAATTCTCAATAACCGACACATAGTCAAGGGTTATGAATATACCATTTAATATCACGTTCCTTCCAAACTTATCCTTCTTAATTACAGACTTTAAAGTCATTCGATATACACATGCTTACAATTTGTCTACTCTGATTTCTTCACTTTGATTATAGCACCGTCTCGCTTATTATTAAAAAAATCTATTAAGGTTTCCGTGTTCTCAACTTAACTATCATCATAAATATTGACATTCTCTAACGTTGGGCCTTATCTAGAGATATTTAATATCGTTATCGAGTAGGAAGTTAAAAAGTAGGTTGTGTTAACAGTAGATTTAAAAAAGAATTTAATTTTTTTGTATAATATTATATTTAGAATATTTTAATTTGTATCCTGGCCTTCTTTTTATCAAAATCTCATTAGATAATTGATTAGAGAAACTGTTAACTTTATTTAAAAGAAAACTTAATTTTATTCTTATTATGACTTAATCTTATTCTTTTTCTTTAGACGATGCGAGATATGAACAGCAGTCGTGGCAAAAATAAATCTCGAAAAAGAACCTTTACTGTTGTGGACAATCCAAAAGCAGTAACGAAGAAAAGAAAACCAACACATTAATAGTTAGGATCCATTTTGTAAAGTGTAATTATATCGTATTTATATTTTTTCAATCAATAAATATATATTTTGATTCAATTGAATTTTTGTTACAACTTTTAGTCTAATAATGGAAGGGTGAATTTGGGTGGCCCTATAATGAGAGCTTAATTTAATATGGTATCTAGTAATTGTGTTTTATAACGCATATTGATTAATACACTGGTGGATTACACTTTGAACGTAACTTGGCATTTTATTTGATTACGATGTAGTATTATAAACGAGCTGTAAAAATTTTTTGTATTTATCAGGCATGGCAATCTTCCGCTTTTTTTAGTCTTGGGTCACTCTTGAGGCAAAAATCCAATGCATAATTAGGGAGGGGGGGGGGTGGCTACTATAAAAGTTGTATTTTCCAGATAGAATGAGTAAAAAGATTGATGAGCATTCCTAGTGTACTCTTTATTTAATGTATTGTTGTTTATTGAATGTTATTAAATATAAAACATATAATTAGCATTCATTTTTCAATCATACTTATGTTATATAGCGAGTAAAGGGACCCCCAGTAGCTATCAAATCTTTTCCAGCTTTGATAGATTAGTTGAATAATTTTTATTCTTATCCTAATTAATAATTACATTTAAAATATATTTAGTTAAGTAAGCTTATAGATTTTATTTATACATTTTAATCTGTATTCTTGTAAAAATATTTAGTTGGGTCCACATGCGACGTAATTAAACTAAGAATATACAAGAAAAATTTTGTAAACGTATAAAGTATAAATGTCCTCACAATGTATAAAATATGTTATGCGTTTAATATCAATAATTACACAAATTTTTGATAGTAATTGCGTGTGAATATAGTTGTTCAATAAGTTATGTATACACAACATATTATTTTTATGGTCGCAATTAGCTATGGCTTTTAAATAGGTACAGATTAGGATACTTATAATCTTGTTTGTATAAATTACAATCAAAATTGTTGTGACCTTTTAATAGGAACATCTTATCGTTATAGGTATATCAATACAATTTCAGTAACCTTGCAAACTTTATAAGCCATTTACGCAGCAAATTTATTTATATTTTGTGGTTAATATTTGAAGCACTCGAATATAATGGGTGTGGTTGAGTATTAATACTCAACCACATGTACTTAGCTAATTAGCTAATTCAATATGTACTTATAACCTTATTAAATCTAGTGGTTTTTAGATGATTAATTTTATTTAATTTTCAAACAATTTTAATTAAGGTCATACTAGTGTATTATTCTATAACTCTCACCGCAGTGCGTCATCAGATTTCAAAGGATTAAAGATTATATCATACCACTCGGTACACGTACGTTCTGTTATGTAGCCTATTCATATTTGTCAAAATTTATTAACAAGTATAAATCTAGTAATATAGTACATCATATTATTAATAATTTAGTGCAGAAATTATGGGCTATAATTTTAATAGCGCCAATAAATATTTCATAAACGGAAATTAACGAAGTCAATAATTGAAAGTCATTTACCTTCAAACATTTCTAACTTTCTATTATTTATTCTTACAAACATATAATGAAAGAACATATTATATACACTATAATATAAAACAATGTTTGGTTCTTTTTAAAATTGTAATTTTTTACATCAGTTAAACATTTCAGAAATAAAAGTATTATTTTTTTAATTATTCTATTTTGTAAAATTTAATACATCATGCATACAAATGCATTTAATCATATAATACGTATTTAGACATATAATAAATACATATATATTATGCAAAAATATAATAATACTCGTGGTAGATAATTAATTTAAATAAAGAACAAACTTTCAAAAAAATTTAGGTTTTTTAGTAATTAAAACTGTGACAAGAGTACCAGTTGGAAGTGGATTCTTGGATGGTTGTGACACAGAAAGGACGTTTTCTTTAACCGAGAAAGATGTCGTCATGTTGGGCCGGGTGATCAGATTGAAGCCATTCAGATAGTGAACCGAGGTTGGTACAAATATTTCAGTTGGTGCACTGAGTGTGCTATTGATGGTATAAGTGAAGTTGAAGGCTCCCGAATCAATATCAAACTTGAGACTATGTGGTGTACCAGCGGTCGCGCGTGGATAACATCTAGCAAAGGAACGAACAATCGACCAATTCACGTCGCCAGTGGAATCGTTAAAAAATTGTGAATCCCAGTACGTCCAAGACTGGAGATTGTCATCCGCTTGCAGGAGCACCTCGTCACATTCGACGGTGTTGACCGAGGTGGAGGAGTTATCCGGAGAACAGAGACCAAACTCGGTGAGGAAGCGACCCCCTCCAGTCACCTTGACATCCATCGCGCTAACCGCATACATTCGCTCGAGCATCATTTTGTCACAGACAATTTTCTCCCAGGCGGGGTATGGTCTTGCTGCACTGGGGACTTGGAGTAACCAGCAGTAATAGTGGTATGACAACACACTACGGGATATCTCTTGATTGCCCCCCGGAACACGACTAAAGCCGCTACCAGCATCCCCACCCCCTGGGAAGTAGATACCCCAAGTTACAGGTTCATAGAACAGTAGGGTCTTCTTGTCTATAGACCGAATTTCCTTGGTGAGGAAGTCATAAACTGGAAGAAGATTTTCACGGCCGGCGAAACCTGAAATCGAATTGTATTAAAATTAGATTTAAATATTTTTTTATAATATTAACAAAATAAAGTTTTTTTTACTTAAAAGTTTTAGTTTCACTATTTCAAGTTTTGGGTGATTCGTATAATTATTTAAGATTTTTACCCGGCAGAATTCGAAGAGGATCGGTAAAAACGTTTCCAGCCCATGGTTCATTTATCAGTTCATATCCAATGATACTGTTTTTATGCCCGTAAGAAGTAGCCATTTTCCGCCAGAATTGACCCCAATAATCTAGAGAATTACTTGTATTGGAATATAGATTTTGAAAAGCTTCACCCACAGCGTATGTCAAGTATCCTTCGAACCAGTTAGCTCCAGTGGCTGGAGTTCTCAATGGCCATGGATACTTTAGAGGACCCGATTGTTGAGGAAAGCTGTCTATCAGCCAACGTGGAACTCCATCGTAAGAATAATAGCGAGTGGAAATTACATCTTGGTGCATGTCGAGCAGGCTGTACATTCCAAATTTGGCCAATAAATCAATAATTTTCCCTTGTATTTCAATATAAGTCTCATTGAATTTGTCCTTTTGAGGCATGACTCCAGTCCACATAGTTCCTAGACGCACAGCATTGAAGCCCCATTGCTTGTAGTAATTGAGTTGAGTTTCGTTAAGTAAACTCGGATTGTACCATGGAAAACCTTTATTCACTGAGTTGAAGCCGTGAAACATTCGATGTCTCCCCAAATTGTCAACAAAGTTTCCAATTTTATCCAACTCAATTTTGAAGGGCATATCATAAGCATTTTCATTTTTAGAAGAAACTAACGATAATCCAAATATCGCAAATAATATCGAAACAATACAAGATCGCATTGCAACTGACATTTTACTAATCTGATGAAGCTAACACACTCGTCTACTGTCATCTAGTTTTATGCACGTTATATATAGGGATTGTAATTCTAAAATCAATAGATACACACAATACAACATAAATTTGATTGGTTCAATGAATATCATCAGGTGGTAGCTGTGTATATTGCGAACAATACATTTAGTAAAGCAATTGGTATTAAAACCTGTATAATTATCATTAACGATAACTATTATATTATGAAAACGTTATAGATATGTACAAATTGTAAAAAAATATATTCAATCATAGAATATATTTATATTAATAAATTAAAAATGTATATATATATATACTCAATAATGATAGATGTCGCTAAAAATGGAAGTATATAGTGGTTCGATGGATATATTTATTAGGTTTAATTTCTTTTATTCGATAAAAATGTATCGCTCATTGATGAGGCTTTTATACCGACTCGATTGTTTTGCATAACTATTTTGTTGCGTTTGCCTTTTTATTATGTATAATACTGATATAGTGGACATTTTTATCTATAACGCGAAGATAACATTTTTAAATTAAATTTAATAGCTGATTGTCTCATAGAACATTAACTTATAATACTTATAACTTATACGATATAGACAAATAAATTACAGAACGGTACATAAACCAAATATTGATTTAAATAATTAGCAGTTGCTTTGAAAAAACTACTAATAGACGAACTTTACTGTGTAGTACCTTCTGTGTTGGCTTTCATAAGCTTCAATATATACCATTTGTTAAATAAAACAGAGTTTAAAAACCACAAAAGCAAAACAAGATCTCCGTCGAAAAACGAGTCGTAATAAACCTTTTTCGTATACAATAGATATCATTACTCAAATATTCACCGTCGCGTAATAAGTGTGCATAGCTAAAAAGTTCATGTATTTAAAAAAAAAGAAAAAGTCAACAAATTAAAAAATAATTTAAGTTATAAAAAGACAAGTACAAACTACGAAATCGTCAGGGTGTTCTCTACACTTTTCAGGGATGTGAATACAAAAATAAAAAAATAAGGAGCTCATTTTCAGGGGCGGCAATTTTTGTATAGAGTCATTTTTTTGTGTAAAAACGCATGTAGTCTGTAGACATGGATAACAAACTATTATATACAACACTACAATGTATAATTTCATTTTAGCTATAATAGGTTTTTAGAAGGGGTGCCAAGTAATATCATTTAATTATATCTATCTAACAGTTTTCTAGATGGAGGGGCGCCAAGTATGTATACCATTTCCTTATATCTAGAACAGTATCTTAAGAGGGGCGCCAAGTATGTATACTATTTCATTATATCTAGAACAGTTTCTAAGAGGGGCACCAAGTATGTATACTATTTCATTATATCTAGAACAGTTTCTTAAGAGGGGCACCAAGTATACCATTTCATCTAAAAATGTTTCTTAGAGGAGCGCCAATTATTACCATTTTGTTATATTTAGAACCATTCTAGAAGGGCGCCCTGCTTTTTACACCACGGGTATTTAATAAAAAACGAAGGTCAAACATAAATTGCAGTTGTTCAACTTTCGCTTCGAGAAGTACTATTTTTCCAATAAAATGTAAATCATCAACACATTTCACCGGATAGATAGTCTGAATGAAAAAAAACGTGTTTGTTAATAAATTTTATATTTATACAGATTTATAACTTTGAATACTAATTAATATAATGGTAAAGTATAAATACAAATATGTTCTTAGAAGAAATTTCTCCTACACGTATAGTTCAAGTGATGTGTTATCCCAGACAATAAAATGGATACATAACGAAACAAGCTACACGGATCCACGTTTGATTTTCAATTAAATACACTATATCTATTTAAACTAACTGTGATTTATCCGTCATAGTAACAACTTTCCGTACAAAACATAAACAACCAAGTAAAATGGCATGAGTGTTCCATACCACTTATAAAGTACGAAATGTAGTATATATAAATACATACCATATTTGATTATCACCCACTAACATATAGAAATGTAAACTTGCTCATATCTCATTGAAAAAGTGTGTACATATGTACATACAATTAAATTCTCTGATATAATAATAATTAATAATTGTATATCAAAAATAAAACTTGTCGGTAGCACAGAAGCAGGTGTCTAATTACGATTAGTGGGAAGTGGGTATCATAATAAATAGATAAATGGACAAGACAAGGACATTACCAAAATAGAACTATTGATGTCTTTAGTGATGTATAAAAACAGGCAAAAGTTTAACCAAAATATAGTACAGAATATTTATATAACATTGCACATGATGACTCAACAAAGCATTTATCGCCTTTTGAATATGAATATTAAATAAAGCTTTGATAATGTTGGAACCAGAAAACATTTCAGATATGAGTGGATCTAATATAGAAACATTGTTGACCAAATAAAATCCTTGTGGAGTTCTTTATTTCTTAACTCTTCGATTTGCTCGAATTTTTGGTCTAGCTGGTCCACCTGCATCAACATTGGACCTGCACACAAAGTAGAGAAAATAATAAATAGTGACAATTGTACCATACAACCTAAAACAACCAAAATCACATAACCTTGACAACAAAAATTGTTACGTAGCATCAAACAATCAAACATAATGTGTAAATATTCCACATGAATATGCTTGTGTAAACCAACATTAATTAAAATGAAATAAATTATTGAAATATATGTAGGTAATTAATAAAATTAGATTTACGGGAGTACAAATACCTAATAACGCAGAAACATAAACCTAAAAGATTGTTATAAGTAGGACCAGGCTCCCTAAATTGACTGCACATTATATTCACTGACATTTAAACACGGTTAAAAAAATTACAAATAAGATATTAATTGCAAATAATTGCAGTCTTCAAAAATGATGAGTTAAATGTGATTTTATATTTAAAGTTATGTACAGTTCAATCTAATGGGGGAACCGCTAATCTGACGATGGCATGGGCTTGCCCTTAGAAGTTTTTTTTTTGAGTAATAGTAATAATTATATGCAGAGTACTGTAGTCCAACTCCTGGCTGCTAAACAAAGACTTCGTTACAAATTAATGCCTCCACAGGCCTCAAAGTCACGCGGCGTTAATCAATCTATTTCACCTCAGAATCTATTTAAGAACTAAGAATATATAATGTTACCTAAGAAATTAATTTTTCAGGGTAGACCAGACAATTTTTTTGTAATCGTAGGAAAAAAAACTATTCACAGAAATATATATCTGATTATACAATAATTTCACAAAAATAAAATAAGTTTTCGGGTATAAAATACAAAAAAGTGACTTGGCAGGGTATAGTAGACTACAAATAGTTTTATTTCAGAACGAATTCTGTCGAAGATTCAACGTTCGAGATGTAGTACAGCTCTGAATTAGTTAAAAATCTGGCTTTTGAAATGGAAATAATCTACAGTAAGGAAACTGTCAAGTAGACCACGACGCAGACAATTGGATTAATTGTTAAGATATCTACGAATTGGTGTAGTTATAGATATCGATAAGATTTGGAGAAGAAGTCTCCATTAAGAGTTTTTAATAAAACTTTGAGTAAAAATAAAATTATAATTTCTACAAAGGTATTTCACAAAATAAATGAGTAAAAAGGTATAAAATTGAGCTATAACTTATTTTAAATTGAAACAATAGGTAAATAACTTACTGTTGACGAGGCTGCAGATTGAAAGAAGACACACCAACAGTTGTTCCTGGAAAGCCAGAACTTGACTGAAACAAACAAATTAAATATTATGTTGAATATTTTCCTTATAATATGTTATCAAATAATTTGACTAGGCCCAGTAAAACGCTCGAATGATAATAGCGGACAAAATTTCTGACCACGATATTCAACAGGTTAAAATGGCCTTAAAAATTCAGTTATAATATATCAAAATTAGTTATCTAAGGTATTTAAAATATCATATTACATACTAATTAATTGGCTAACTAAACTTGCTTATATTATTCATTTGAAACAAAATTTAAATCTTTATTTGTTTATAAATCTTCTTGGAAATATGGAGAACAATTAGAGTTTTCAGATAACTAAACATAGAATACTGGTGTAAAATATTAACACGTCCCCAAAAGATGTTTTGAAAATTTGTTGAAATAAATCATTTTATGAACTTATTTGAGATGCTGATCAATAGAATAAGCATAGTTACTCATATTATACAATGCAGCGTGAAAATAGAGTTTAGATAGAATCTTACTTGATCCCTTGTAATGGCCGGAAATGGTGCAGCATTGTTTGCAGAAGAAAATGAGGAATGGGATTTACCTCCAAATGACCCGCCAAACAAAATAGGTGTAATTGCAACATTTTCTTTAGAAGGACCATTGATATTACTACCAAATACAGTTTGATTATTGGAGCTTGAACCGAAAGCAGGTTGGCTACTGACAGTATTACCAAATCCAGATGGTTTTGAAGAATTTGCATTAAAATTGAAGGTATTACTCACTGAAGGGGCACTACCAAATTGAAACAAAGAAGACGAGGAGGTTGTTTTAACATTACTTAAGCTAGAGGAAGGTTGAACAGTCGTTGTTAAACTTGAGGTATCTGATGACTGTTTACCAAACACGAATGGTGACCCAGTATCAATAGATTTTTCAATAGGATTAGAACATGTCGGGAAACCATTGTAAGCACTTGTCAAACTATTGTTGGAAGTAGAAGAAAACGGAATTGCTCCAAATTTTAAAGGAGCCACATTTATCTTTGACTGAGATTGGGCGAATCCAGACTGAGACGAACAATCAGGAGTTGTTGAAGTTCTTATATTGGAAGTACCATTTGACCCAAATATCATGCCCGTTGACTGTAAAGAAGTATTAGACAACGGAGTAGTTGATATGGAAATAGTTACATTTGGATTACTGCTGGCAGCTCCAAAAGTAAAGGTGGACATTTTATTGGAGGGAATAACCTCTGGATTAATCGCAGGAGCATTTGAAACATTATCTATTGTTGACACAGGAGCACCAAACGAAATTTGAGGTGTGGTAGTTTCATTTTTATTTGACGAGCCAACATTCAAAGGAATTCCTGATGAAAAGGGCGGTTTTGTAAAATTTGAAAAAACAACGTTTGGAGGAGCTCCGAATGATAATGATTTACTCGGTGCAGAAATTGATGACGGCGCACCAAATGAAAACGAAGACGACTTCGATGTAGAACAAGGAAGTGAAAACCCACTAGTGGTGGCAGTTGGAAGGACAAATGAACTTTTAAATGTATTATTTGATACGGATTCTATAGTAGTTTTCTTTTCTTTC
>JAUZNC010008828.1:0-18408 GCA_034780395.1 Vannuccia rotundouncinata | reverse complement strand
AATTTCTTTAATTCTTGGGTTTCCTCAGAACATTTTGAATTGCCAGGCCGAGCTGTTTCACATGCCACACACGAAGTCTTCTCAGACGAATTAGACAACATACAAGTGTCACAGGTCCACTCAGCTGCTGTTTTTTCTTTCAATTTCTTTAATTCTTGGGTTTCCTCAGAACATTTTGAATTGCCAGGCCGAGCTGTTTCACATGCCACACACGAAGTACTCTCAGACGAATTAGACAACATACACGTGTCACAGGTCCATTCAGCTGCTGTTTTTTCTTTCAATTTCTTTAATTCTAAAGTATCCTCACCTTGTTCTGCGTCAAGATCTACGGTTTTCAACTGAATGGTCGATTGTTTTGGTAGCATTGAGTTTGACTGACTAAGAACATCAAGTACACTGCAACTTTGCACATTAATCTGTGGAATTATCGATGACGAAGTTGCCTGAGGTCGACGTTTTGGAATAAACTCTGTGGTTTTGCATTTGGGTGAAGAGAAATCGAAGTCGAGAAGTTCCGACGGGCCGCCGAGGTCAACACTATTAGAAGTGACAATCTTGGGAACAGAAAACTGAAATTTTGGAGAGCCTTTTGGCGCACTTATGTTTTGTTCTTCCAAAGGCTTATTCACGGAAGAAGCAGTGAAGAGTGGGAAATTCAGCGTGGGGATATTTGCGGCGGCAAGACACGGTAGGTGGTCCACTGTAGTTAAGCTCCGAGAAGGCAGCACAGAAGAGCTCTCATTAAGAAATCGTTTTTCACGAATTTTACCTAGAGTACCAGGGGTTTCTTTGTCGCATTCAAGACGTTCTCGTACAGTAGCATTAGTGGCTGGACTATTAGGTGTAGTAGAGGTCTTTTGGCGATTAAGAAAACTTCGATAACCACTCGAATAGGGTGTGTAGTGTATCGTTCTGCTACGCTGGACATTAGATGGAACCTAAAAATTGACAACAATAATATATAGTTAAAACGAATCCTTCGGTCTATACTTATATGAAAATGTTTACGATACGATTTAATTGATACAGCGCTTAAAATCGGGCTACAGGTACACGCCAAACAAACTCTTTAAGGGTCGCTTAATCTCCGACAAGCAATTTCTAACCTTTTTTGTTTTACTATTTGGAAGATATTTTATAAAGCTAAAAATGATATAATTTTATAATAAAAAATATTGTGTTGTTTTTATTAATGTTAAATATTTATAGTCAGCCCATTAACATATTTTTTTGTACAGAATTTGGATTGTCACAAAAAAAGGTAATATATTCCAGATGTATCAAAACAACGTACCACTCGAGGTTGCACTGAATCAATTATACGCTGACCAAAACCAGATCCACTATTCTGGGTAGAACTAACTTTCTCTAGACTATCGAGAATACGTCTTGCGGTTGAACTCATGACGGACACATTTCTACTTCTCTTATCTCCTCTAACTTCAACTTCGCATGGGAGAGGTGTGACTCGCTGTAATTAACAAATAATAAAATTTATTTATAATAACATAATTATTTCTTATATTCTTAAATAAAATATATTCAACATAAATTCATAATTTTACAAAACGTATCCAGAGAACAAACCATTAACCAAAACATGTATAATACAACATATTGGAAAAAGTTTGAAAAATAGAATTTTATCATAATTTTTGTGAAATGAAAATTTTTACAGGCTAAGAGTTTTGCTACAAATAAAAGATCACACAGACAATGACCAAACAAATTCTAGAAGATGTTGAAATCTTTTGAACTCACAAACAATTATTAAAGAATTACTATAAAAAGAAAGTTTTCTAATTCTAATTAGATTGAATCATTTTTTTCATTCTTTCTGCTGACTGACTGTTCCTTAAATAAAATAAGTAATCTCACCTCTTGCACAATTGGCTTTGGCCGAACTGGGTATTCAGTCTGGACACTTGAAAAGCCACCATATGTGGTTCGACCCGGATAGAAAGAAGACTGTCTACATGATTCCGTAAACGAAGACTAAAAGATTAAAAAAGCACTCATTACGACAATGGTAACATATTATTAGTCGATATTAATAAATCATAACAATTATTAATAAATCGACATCGCGTTGTGTACGTATACTTATCAAATTAGTCAATTCAGTTGGTTTAAACATTTCGGAATTATATTACTACATTTTTTCACTGTGATTATAAAAACTCACCTAATTTTTTTTAATAAGTTTTATTTTAATTAAAAATACTTCCATAACATACCGTGATGTTGGGATTGAGCCTCTGACGTTTACTTTGTGACTGTAACGTGTATGGAAGTCGCCGTTTCTCCAAATTCATTGAATGTGAGAGCACACAACTGGGTTCACTTATGGTCGCCATTTTATCAAATCTACGACTTCGGTTGTAGGAAGAGCCAGATCTAAAAGACAATAACAAAGACTAATTTACTTTTAATAATATTAAATGTTTGATATTTATCATTTGAAAATATTAAAAATATCCGTCACTATCTTGTATAATTTTTATTTTTCGTAGATACATCGCTGTACTTTTACTTTAATTCAACTTAAAGCAGCAATGAATTAATCAGTAACCTTCGCTTCAAACTTCTATATATTATTATAGTATAGTTGAAAAATCTAGAATATAACTAAGCGTTATCCCAAATATAGTTAACTCGGCTAAACCGAGACACCAACAAAATCTATAAAAGCGTCCGGTTTACACAAAATGATAAAAGCCACTAAATACATCAAATAAACCCTTCGTACACTGCTCTAAATTGTATGTACTATGTATATGCATGATAGATAGACTGCAAAAGAAAGAAAGAAAGAAAACTGATTTAATTAAAAATTATATATATAATAGAGATTATTTGTAAGAGCGATAGAGCAATCATTATAATAATTTAAAAATTAAAATTTCGTGTCCGGATTACACATAGCTAAATACATAAAATAATGCACAAGAGTCCTAGAAATGCGGCCGATGTAAAGTTTATGCAGGTCCGGTTTATAGTTACTATTTAGCATAGAAAAGGAAAGGAAATGTTATTTTTTTATTTATAGCGTCGTTTTAAGTACAAACACGTAAATTGGAAATATTCCAAAATTTCAGAAAATATGACTATGAACAACAATTCATTAAAGATACACTACTATAAACAGTGGTAGTAGTAATGTAAATTGTATTGTATTTTTTACGAAAAATACAATTTTTTAAATTATGTTTGATAACTATTGTGACCAAAATGTAAAAATATCGTAATCGTAGGTCGCATTCTAACTATGGAACATTATCGACTTACATTAATAATAAATCACACGATAAATACTTTTAAATATAAAACTACAATTCATTAATACAAATAACATTACTGAAGAAGGTATATTTCGTAGTGGTGAAACTTTGTGTAATGAAAATAGCAAGAGAGTTTACCATAAGGCGTAGTGGTCAAGAAAATTGGAATCGAAGCATTTATAGTAGGAAACATAAGTTAGTGTAAATGATTAGATTCTTTTTGATTTTCAAAAATAATATTATATGTCCGACACATATTAAAAAACCCAACTTAAGGTATACCGGTAAATACACAAGGAATCCAAATTAGAAAAGAAAATTAAGCTTAGTGATCTAAAACCCTCTTTTAAAACGCAATATAATTATGGCTTCTGCTCTCTTTGACAACTCAGAAGCTGCAAATTGATATTGTTTGAAAATTACCGTTCAAGAACTTTATTCTCTTAGTAAAACAAATGTACTGTTATTAGTTATATAACTACTTTACATCTTCTTTACGGAAGTAAATATCCATAATATAGAATAGATATAAAGAGTTTATAATAATACTATACGCCATGAATGTAGTAAAATCTTTCCAGAGATTGTATATAATATGGCTAGGTCTCAAAACAAACTCATTTCAACGTCATACAATTTGAGTTTCAACCGTGAATTTAGTCTGGACGATGCACTTATGGTATTGCAAATATTGAATACTGTTAGTTCTGCACACATACATCATGATTATTTAAATTTTTGAGTAGATTTCCGATATAATGACTTTACATATTAAATCGACATGTCACTGATTTAAAAACAACAAATTATATTCTCTTACCTGGCTGACATGTGCAAATATTGTTCTTCTCGTTGATTATCTGTGTGAGGATGTAAAGAGGATACCCCACTAGTAGACACAGAACGAATACTGTGATCACTCATTTCCGACAATGAATCTTCAAATACATCTTTGTGATGATCGGTTGAGGTGCCTTGCCCAGGAAGGCTTGCCGGTTGACGTACGCGGGGATCATACATCCCCAACGTCTGAGAGGAAGGCATGGGGTAATTGGGCCGGGTGTCATACCGACGACTGGTTGCCTGTTGAGGGTTTCTTGAAGAGGTGGGATAATGCGGAGGACGCTTGGAACATGAGACAGGCGCCAAATTAGTAGGAGGTTCCTTTGCAGGCAATTCTTCAGTTATAGTATCTTCTTCCAAGTCTTTCTATAAAAGAATTGAGTTAATAAAATATTTATACTTTACAAATATTTCAAAATACAATAGTTTATGCTTATTACTTTAAAAATACATGTAATAAAAATAGGCTATGACATGCAGAATATGAATAAACATGTTAAAAATGCATTGGCATATCGGAACTGTAGCAGTCCATAAGTTAACTATTATGTATCAATTCTGTGGTGCTCCAAATTTGTATAAAACTCTCTTTTGTTATTAAAATATAACATTAAAATGAGATCTATATGGACTATGAATAAGAAGATCAACATAAACAAACCTGACTGGTTGTAGATCTTGCATCCAAATAAATTCCGGGAATAAACATTGAGAGAGTATCAGTAAGTTGTCGAGCAAATGACTGAAACCAACAAATACATTTAAGTTAAGTTAAAGGAACATAAATTTACTTACATACATGTTTTGATGTAAAAAAATTGTAAATCTAAATAATTTTCGAAATTTTCAATCATTCTGTCAAATAACTATGATTGCACATTAAAGTACCTGGACAGTTTTACTGAAATTTTAATCCTACATATGTGTATTATAGTATTGTATAATAAAATCATATTGTGATTAAAATCTCAATCGTATTGACAATATGAATAAGTTTAGTTATTAAACATTAATATAGTAAAATTCCTTGTAATGAGTAAAGAAACATAACATTTAAAAGTTTTTTAAATTTATGGATAATTATGAACTGAGTATATATAAATTATAGTGGTGCAGTGGTGGGCTCAAGTTTTTTTTTATTATATCTTGACTTGTAATGTAACAATCTGGTGTCTAACTGGTGCCTTAGCTGTGGATACAATAATTTTTAAACTGTGTTTTTAGAGATAAAGTTTAGTGGAGGAGAATGAGGGTCATGGATGAGTAAAGATGGTATAGAAATACAAGTTATAGTCACAAAGCAGAATGTATTATATAATATAATTCTAGGGAAGATGGCTTCAGTACACCATGGTCAGCTTCTCTGTCATACCCAGAACTTGAATTATAGATTTTAAAAATTATTAGCAGACAATAGTTACCACTGCCTATGATGACCATAGTTTAGCAGGCCTGAAAATTCCAAAACTAAAACAAAAAACATTAGGTCTATTGGGTAATCTGCACCTGTATGCATCTAAATTGGAAACTAAATGTTTCAAAAATATCAGCCAGTAATTACCAGGGATGATGTTAAGTTTAATGGAAAAGGCTGAAAACAGGGTTTCCAGCTTAAGCAATCAAACCTATTAATCATGTAAAGTATTAAAAAATTTAAACCTCTTGTATTTACAACCTCCCAAAAGCTGGATTTCCAGCCAAAAGCAAAAAAGTGCAATTGCTAAATTGCAAACCAAAAATACCAGCCACCTAGCAGTTTGGAGGCGTTAGCCACCTCGGATTTGCCACAAACCTGAATAGAATATATTGTGATTTGAAACGAAATCTCCATTGACAATGGCTAGGATTAATGAGCGACCTTTACTGAACAATTGAATTGGACCACCAGCAACTCTCTGTGCTTGGATTCTATCAGGTCTTATAGTATTATTTATAGTACACTTCATACACAGCTTGAAACATGTGGCTCAACTTCTTCTCTGGGAGAGCAATGGACCCATGAGAATAGGACAGAGCAATCAAATGAGCTACATAAGATCTGTCAGGGGACAGTTCCCCAATTTCACATTTGCTTGACATCAAGAATGCAGCAATGGACTGGGCAGTGTGGAGAAACCTATGTGATCCAAACTAACTCATTTTATTCTTAAACTCTAATATTTAATACATATTTTTTTCCCATTTTCTCTTCTGTTGTACATTTGCTATCTCTGTAAATTGGTTTCCAATTTATATTTTCACAATAAACTGATTTTGATGATGATGAAATGAGAAGAAAAGTCTGTAATGAATTAGATACTATTAATATACAAAAGTTTGAATGGTGGCAGTCAATATATTGAGCACTCTGATTGAAAATCTCCTAATTCTAGCATGAGTTTGAAATGAAATTTGAAAATATTTTGAGATAGGGATCTAGATCATTATTTCCAAAAACCTCCACAAAACCCTTACAATCAATGGAAAATGACAGAACTAACATATAATTACCTGAAGAACCAAACTTGACTAACATATTAACTATTATAATAACAGTACTACAAAATACAGTATAATCTGCTTATAACAAGCAACCTTCCATGGTCCCAAAAAAATACATTGTATCAAAATAAATTACATAAACCTCACTTATAACAAGCAAATTCTTACAGTCCCTTCAATCTCATTATAAGTTGGTTATACTGTAATAACCTTAATACCAAAAAGCTATTATTTTTGAATATGAATTAAATGCTCAAGAATAAACTCATGAAATAATCATATTAAAAATATAAAATAACAAAAACCAAATAATTAATATCTAAAGGGGTTAACTAAAGATATAACTAAAGGGGCCCTCATATGTAGATAACTTTATACAGAGGCTTCATAACTAAATGGGGCCCTCATAGTCAGATAAATTTGTAGTCAAAGATGGAATTAAAAATAATATTAATAATAAAAATGGACAAATAATAAACAAAACTGTATTTTTAATTACAATCAATCCCAACAAAGTATTTACATACAATATATTGTTTTTGCCCTCCCTAATTCTTTATTGGATGTGTATTTATATGAACCATACAAAGAAGCACATACAAATAAACAATGGGAAAAATTTTATTGTCAAAATTTGTTTAAAAATGTGCTGTGGCTTACTGGCTACCTGTTACATAATCAATTTTTCTTTTTTATCTTCATTTACATATTAATTGTTGGTACAATAATTGTGTCTGTCCTAAAAATAAATATATACAAAAGGTTGACATAAAAATTGCTGTTGATATGCAAATTGATTTAATAATCCAATAAATAATTTTGATAAGGATTTTTAAAATAGATTTAAAAAATCATCATTTACAGTTCATATTATTTTATTGTTTTGACTGACCTGATTATGAATTTAAATTGACTTAAAATTGAACATAGAAAAATTACAATACAATTATATAATAAAATACAGTCAATATACAGACATCACAAAACAATTAGATGATATGATATATAAATATCCTTTTTTCAAAATTCATTGTTGGTTCAAATGGTTTGCAAATGGGGTGTACCATCATAACATTCATTGTTGGTACATTCCATTCATGAAGCAAACAAATTTTCTTCAAGTATACTTTGTGTATATACACAATATCAGCAAGCAAAACAATTTTTGATCTAGAATTGCATTTATTACTGAGCTGAAATATTATATACAACTTATTAACAATACTAATAATAGCATAAATGGTTGAATGACTATGTTTATACTCTAGTTTGGATTAATACTTCTTATTTATTTTGTGTATTTGAATATAACAGGGTGGCCACATGAAACTCAAATCAAAATCTGAGCATATCAAAGTATAAATTTAAGAAAATCTGAGTACCTATATCTTAGGAAATTATAAAATTCATTTGAATTTTGACCACTTCATGTATTTAGATAACATTTTTTATTTCACATTTCAGTAATATAAAAAAATTAAAAAAGCATTATTATTAAAAAATATATTGTGTGAAGCACATTTTTTTCTTCATTTTATTAGGAAAGCATTTATAAAAAAAATTAAAATGTGAAAATCCAAGTATTTCCAAATATATACATGTCTTCAGAGTATGTGTGGCCACCCTGATGTAAATATTATTATGCTTTAAATATTAATAATATTATTTTGACTATTAAAAAATAGTTTTGTTTTTTAATCATGTGTTTTAAATCAAAAATTAATTTTATTGTTTGTATCAATGCTATTTTAATTGTAGGTGTCCAGAATCTCAACATTTACAAAATCTTGTAGGTGTATCTTGTAGAATATTTGAATGCTACATTATTTTAGTTAAGAATTATATAGGAATTTAATTTTTATAAGTAAATGTTTATTTACTACACATAAATAACTAATGTAAGAGTACCTATTAAAGTTAATTATATGCAGCATATTATTATGGTATAAACAGTCTTGAACACATCTTGATGTTGAATTTGGAGAGTTGGCCTATATAACAGACACAACAGTTCAAAATAATATATACAACTGCCAAATCAATAATCACTTTGTTTAAAATAAATTAAAAAGATTTTCTTGCTCTGAAACAAATGTCTCACTTCATATTTTATAATCTATACCTATCATATACAGAACTTTTTTTATTGTTTAAACTATATTTTAAAATATTTTTAGACATCATTCTCAACACCTACAATATTTTGTAAATGTTAAGATTCTGGACATCTATGGAAGACCATATAAGAAAATTTAATTTTTATGGTAAGTAATACATTTTTATTATATTTATAGTATAATATATATAACATAAGTTATAAATAAAAAGAATTAAAACAATTTTCAGAAGATTAAAAAAAACAATAATCTGAAATAATTAGGTTTTAAAATGTAATTAATGAATTTTTTTGTAATAATGAATTTTTAAAGCAGTGCTATTGTAGGCAGGTGACAATTTTCTTAAGATTTCATTACCTTGGCCTTACATAATGTGAACTATTTGCTTTGACAAAACTGTTATGTTATATAGTTATCACATATTATTTTAGCTAGGTAGTATTGATATATAATTAGTTTGTTTTTATTGTAAGTGATAATTTTTTCCGTACATAAATATGTACATTCATGAACTGGAAATTTTTAATATAAATAATTTTACAATGAAGCAATATTTATGAATTTCAATCAATTCTTTGAAACATTACTTTAAACACAAACATAAAAAATATTTTTATTTCTACTATGTATTCAATAATGTATACAATTAATTGTCGTATATTGGAAAACCAATAACCTTTTGTAAGTAAAATTATTGATTTGAAATAAATTTGTAATAAAATACCTTTCTTCTTTTCACATTTGATGGTTTAGAAACAGTACCACCGGCAGGCACCTTTCTAACCTCATCCATGTTTGAAATAGAAACTGACCAAAGCGCTTAATATAAATTTAATACGTTAAAACAAACCTTGATTAAAATTATTACTAAAAATTGTAAGTATATAAAATATTTGTTAATGGTCGTAATAGCATTGAGGTGTTCTTTAAAAAATATTAAAATTGTGGTTTATTTTTAAGTTTAGTGGCTTAATTAGAAATTTTTATTTAAAAAGTACATATTAACACATTGATAAGTTAAATTTTGTGTTGTTATGTCGACCTTTTTTTACTTTGTGGACAAAGCAAAATTAATATGAAAAATCCAAATCTGTGGTTGGTGCAGCACATATCAAATACCTGAGGCTACGTGTAGTTACTTCAAAGATATTGCCGGTATCATGCAATCATGACATTGAAAGAAGCAATCAAAGAATAGCTCCCAAACCAACTGTTTTTTTTAGGCTTCATGCTATATTATTAAGGTACGTTGAAATGTTTTCAACATTGGGGCGTGCTGTAATTCACAGGGCACATTTTCAATGTTTTGAGGAGCATAAATATATATGGATCGGTTAAAATAGATTTTTATATCATAAAAATTATAAGATTATATGTTATAAACTTAATTATATAATGTGATATTCTTTTTATAACACGTACTGTATTATTCGAAATTATAATCAAATAATCAAATCAGTTGTATACTCATATTTAAAATATATTATATTAAATTTTATGTGAGGTCACATAAAATGAATATGAAAATTTATGATACTATATATTATAAAGCATGGCGATCATCCATCAAACAACATTTAATGGTCAACTGGTGAATGTTTGGGATCGGATAACCTCCCAATGAAGATTAGTATCAACATCCAGAACAGTAGACTCCTTAAGGAAAGACATAGATCCAGCTGGAATTGGAAAAGGCCAACTGCACCACAAAATTCACGAAGGATATTGATGAATTGATTGAGAGATTATATAACAGTAAATAAGACTATAAGGAAAGATACATATGAGTTCATCCGAGATAGTACAATAAAAGCAGCCAATAAGAACCACACAAAAGACACTATAAGAAGCAAAAACAACGCGTAGCTCAACGAATAACTAAAAAAGCTTTTAAAGAAAGAAACAATAGCTAATAGAATAGATAGAGAAGGATTAGAAAGAATACCAAAAAGAAAGGAAACATAAATGGACAGAATTCCTGGATAATACAGAAACAGCTCGAAGTAATTCTAATAAAGTTTGGAATATATGTCGAAGTCCCTGAATTCTAGGTAACCTATTAAAATAAACTTCTAATTGTCACCTACAGAAAGTATCTATAAATCTTAGGTAAATGTATACATCACCTAACAACTAAGGTCACTTATAAATAATCTTAGGAATCGTAAAATCTTATGAGTTTACCTAGGAATCTAGCTAGGAACTAAGATTACCTACTAGGATTTTTGGTTTCGAACCAACGCTACAAAAACTGAAGTGACATTTTTCTATACTGACACTCATAAGCCTCATGGACTCCAATCATCAGTATTGACAACATCCCTCTGAAATTCAACCCCATTCCCACATTCTTAGGTATATGACTGAACTCTATCCTTTAACAATTAGAATCTGTTGCAATCACAAGTCAAATATCATTAGAATGACGTGTAAGAGATAGTGGGGATAATGAACAAATTTATTCAACGCTCTGATTGGAAATATAATGAATTATGTTACGGCTGGATGGCAACCTTGCCTTTCACAGTCAAGACTAAAATCCCTCAACAGAATCCAAAACAGAGCCCTGATCAGGCATATCAGGAAGCATCTATAGTCAACACAGTTGGAAACAATTAACATAAAAATGGGTATTCCACCTTATCAAATACCCAGTAAGAGGAACTTCGTGAAAGAATTTGCCAAGTGTCTACATTTACCAGACAACAACTCAAGGAATGAGTTATGTAAAAAGAAGGTTGTGCATAGAAGCAAGGTACGCCTCAGTCTTCGTCATATGGCAACATCGTTGATTGAGGAAGGCAACATACCAATCATTAGTAGCGTAAGTAAACGGATAATGGTGACAAACTCTGCTTCAAGGACTTGGAATAGGGAAAGAAAATGATAGTGCTGTCCTAATTTGCTTATAGGGACAAGGAAGAATGCGACAAACAACTACTACTTAATTAAAGATGCCATCAACACCATCAAGAACCATGATATGGAACTTATACTATACAAGGATGGATCAGTAGAAGATGGCAAGAGACAAGCTAGTGGATCAGCTGTAGTTATCACAAAGGGAGACCCAATGTACTCGATTGTGGTAGATTAACGTATAGTTAAGGACATACTATAGAAGAAACAGCTCTTAACCCGGCGTTAGAATTGTTGAATGAATGTCCACCGCGTGCATCATATTCTTAGATAGCCAAGCAGTCATTGAAGCCCTTACAACTTTTCCAATCAGACTTGGATAGACAAGTATCCTAGGAAGATAATCATTCAATGGGTTCCCTGAAGTGACATGAAAGCAGAAAGAAGAACGAAAGAGTCCATCAAATCAGAGAATGAAGCCTACCATCAATAAAATCATCAACAGAAGCTTCAGAAATCCAACCATCAACCACCCCCATCCTAAAAGAACTGTTATAAAAAAACCAAAAGCATCTTCAACTCAAGAAAAGAGCGTCAACATCGTTCAGATCTGTAGCGGACATCACCACAAACTCCATGTAGAAGATGTGGTAATGAAAAAAAGATCACTGAAGATGTGGTAATGAAGAAGAAGGTCACTGAAGATGTGGTAATGAAGAAGAAGATCACTGAAGATGTGGTAATGAAGAAGAAGATCACTGAATATGTGGTAAGGAAGAAGAACACCACCACACTAGAGTTAAGATCCTCGAGATCCTAATCCACCCGTCTCCATCCTGGCTTCCGAACTGGATAATTTTTATGCGTTCGCCTAAGCCTGAAGATTGTGACGCATTTTTCCTTTTTTTAAAAAAAGGGCTTATATTCAAAATATTTTTATCATAACTTTTACATATATTTCATTTTTAACACGATCATTACATTTTTATGGAATAAGTAAAACTACCCGATTATTCCAATTAAGGTTTTAATTAACGAAAGTTTAAAACGTCTTGCTATTAGAAAAATATATAGAATTCTTTTATAATCTCCTACTTTTAAATATAATTATATAAAATATCGTATTCCAATAATTTTGTGCTAATATATCTGTTTATGCTCTAAATGGAATAATTTCTTTATTCTGTAGATTTCAATTTAATTATGATTGCACTGTCATTAGCAATTGATCGAAAACCAAAAAGACAACTTAATTATAATTACGTAGGTCAAATTACATATCATGATTTTTGATGCGTGCACTCTATAATTATTATTTATATTTATATAGTTCAAAGTTTTCTAATAGATCTTACAATATGCAATTATTTAAAGCCAAAATGGTAAAAAGTTGGTTCGCTCAAACCTTACAATAAAAAAAAATGAATGCTAGTTCAATTTCATTTGAAAATTATTTGTGTTTAAGAGTTAACATGGCTTCAAGGAAAGAAAAACGACCAACAGACGTGATGTTAGCCCAGCTTATAAGCGGACATTCTTACATCCTAGCCGGCTACAGAAACATCATCACAAACGAAGATCCGAACTGTCCACACTGCAAGATGGATGCAGAAGACCTTCATCACTGGCCGCAGAACTGTCCAGCCAGATTCCAAGTCCGCATCGATGGTTTTGGCACTCCTCCCCCACCTATCTCCGTCCTTGCCGATGACCCGAAGGGAATGGGAGCGTACCTCCGCAAGCTCAAGCTTGTGTGACGCGCCGCATCAACAACAACATCAAAGAGCAGCCGGTAGCCGAGTGGGTAAGACGGAGGGTTTCAGATCGGGAGATCCCGAGTTCGAATCCCAGTCGTGACACTCAATTAAGCTATTTGTTGAGCGGGGTTCCGAAAGTGCTCACAATTAATCGGGATTATGCAACCTATCACCGGCCCGCCAGATAAGTGGCCAGGTATCCCGTGGGAGCAGGCCTTAGCCCAAGGACCGAGTTAAGAGGTTGCAAAGTCTGGACTTGTGTGCCACACCTGTGGTGTCCAGAGGTAACTGATTATGCTACTTTCAGTAGTATAGTGAGACGAAAGCACACAAAATACGGCGCACTGTGGGCTTTGAAAATTCAATGTAACCCGAACAAAAACAAAACAAATAAACAACACATCAACATCAACATTTTGCAAACTGTAGATTTGGATTTTCAAGAAATGTGACTTCAAATGTTAAACTTTGTGCTCGTATTCCCATTCAGTGATAATTTTATCCGAGCTATTTTAATTGTGTTGGCGATTCATTTATTCAGTACCTATTCAGTATTTTGCATTTCGGAATCTCATCCTACTTTAGTGGACATTATATTGCCTGACGTGTTAAAATTAATAACGATGATTTTAGTGTAATGATGAAATTATTGGAACTAGATCCGATTTGCAAAATGTTAACGTCATTGAGCTAACTTTCATTTGTTTATATAATTTATTTTAATGTTTGACCCCTTTTTGCCATTTTTGGCCAAATATAAATATATATCAATCAAAAAATGGAATAACTGTCCAACCCTGCCAGCAAACATATAATACAGCGTGTTTATAAATACATTAAATATCTTGGGACTTTTTCAACTTTAGAAACGAAGTTCTATAATTACTTTTGATGACATTTTTGAATGAATTAGAAAAGTTTGTGTCTGTTGAATATAATGAAGATGAATATTATTATAGTTTTTTACAAAGCTAACCGAGAAAAAACCCAGTTAACTACTTACAAACAACTTAAATTATTAAACTTATTGTTAAACTTAATAAATGTTTCATAGTTATAGGGCTCACTAAATTTACAAAATCCTCTTTCTTTACACATTATAGACAGTAATGTGCGCTTATAACACTTCTTCGGACATGCAGCACTAGGTAAATAAACACATTATAATAATAATAAATATTATTTATTACCAGAATTTGATTAATTTAGCAAAGGCTTAGTAATGAGTGACATATTCTTTCTTGAATTACATATATATCACCCTTTTAAATAAATAGGCTCTAGTCGCTGTGATTGGCTCGTTTCGCATTATCCAATGAAAACAAACAAAATAGAAATAAAATTAGAATGCATTATAATAACATTCTTTTTAATAAAATACAATTCTGAAGTCATATTTGCAAAGGATTTCTATCAATTTGTCAATGAACACGCGATCGGTGTTTTTATATTGTGTCACATTGTGTGGGGTTTTATTGCATTCGAAGATCTCAATACCTCAGCAAATCGCGGACAAAACTATCTACATTGGAGGACTATTTGAACTATCTCACACCGCCAGGAAGTTTAGTAAATCCGAATTAGATGCTGCTAAACTTGCTATTGATGAAGTCAATAGTCGTAATATGCTTGCTGGGTACAGGCTCCATATGTTTCTTGGTGATACTCAGGTTAGATAAAACTATAAAAAGAGGATAATATAATTGCCAATAACAAATTAATATATATTTAATCATATAACGTCACTAATCCTTAACGATATATATTATAAATAAATTTTAGAAAATGAATTTATATTATAGGATAGCAATTAATCTCTGACTATCTTAGTAATTGTGTTATTTCTGAAATATATAAAATATATAAAATTTAAAAGATTTTATTATAAATTAGAAATAGGACAACTTTTGATTTTTTTTGCTCTATATTATTGTATACTTTAAGGAATATTTATATATTTATTTTCAGTGTAACGAAGGTGTGGCTATTAATGCTCTATATAAACAAATTTATCAGACAGCCGTGCTTCACATTATTTTAGGACCATCTTGCTCATCTGTTGCAGAAACCATTGCCCAAATTGCTAAAGTAGAAAATATCATACAGGTGAAACTATAGTACTTATCTTCTATAGTATTAATTAATTAACTCAAAACAGGTACAAATATTTAAGTAGAAAATTAGTTTTTATTATATATTTTTTTCATTGCAGTTTATAAATATGCATCATACAGTAACAATTTTACATGACATACTGTCATTGTTAGGGTTACCTTTAGGGTCTATATATATACATTTTTTTTATTTAACTCTCTATAACATTAATTGTCTGTTGATAATAAATTAAAGTAATATAGAAGAAAAATACAATAAAAGAAATTTATATAAAAAGAAGATTTTATAATTAATAGACATCATTCGAATAATGAAATGATTTTTTAAAATAAACAAAAATACAAAAGAATATACAAGAACACACAAGAATACACTAGAATACACAATAAATATAAAAATATATTTTTGTTTCAGGTATCGTTTGGAGCAACAAGTCCAAACCTAAGCGAAAGAGAAAAATATCCCAATTTTTTCCGTCTTTGTCAAGCTGATTCCACACACAATTTTGCAAGAATTCTGTTTTTACGACATTTTAACTGGAACAAAATAGCTACTTTTACTCAAATAACAAAACAAAAAATATTTACGGTCGTAAGTGCTTCTTTGTTGAGAATACGTTTGTAGGAAAAATATTCGTAGGTACTCATCATTACTTCAATACATTTTCCATAGTCAGGACTGATAATTAATATTATACATATATTGGTTTTCAATTTATTTAAAAAATATGAATTGAATTTATGCAACAAGTAGCTACATTAATCCAAATATAATTTATTTCTGTGAATATCTTGAATGACACAAATGACACAAAAATAAAAAATAATTTATTACATAAATATAAACTTATAATAGAGCCGGAAAATTAAAATAAATTTGAATAAAATTAAAAAAATTCATTTTGAATTTTTTGTAATAATATTTCAGATACAAATTTTAATGTAGGGTAAGGTGGGGCGATTTCACCACGGGGCGAATCCGCCACTTTCAACGTTATGACTAAAATACAATATTGTGGGATGTTCTATTCATATAGTAGTCTGTTCAAATAATATTATAATAGTTTATATGAGAATTGAAAAAATAAAAATCTATAAGTTGATTTGTTTATTTATATTTTGTTTAAATTTATTGATTTCCTGCATCAATAAACTTTTTGAAAAGATCGTCATTTTTATTAAACTTCTTAATTTGCTTGTTATTTTATTGAATCTGTCCAGTATCTACTTGATTTTTAATCTTCAAAGTAAGTATTTACAATATTAACTATCAATAACATATGTTATGTATTATATTTAATTTGTTTTGAAGCATTACTTTTACTTATTTAGTGTGGGGTGATTTCGCCACTAATGTCGAAATCGCCCCTCATATGAATGTTCCCTTTTTTTGAATTGTTATATTCAAAAAAACATTATTAAAGGTTCTAAAATGTATCAGTATAAAAATAGGTTTCATATTGCTACACACTATTTATCAATTTAACTATTTTTGTGTTTCAGATGGTTAGAAAATACGTATCAAAGAAAATCAAAACGTACACAAATGAGAATGTTGAGGCAGCTCTGCAAGCTATACGAGATGGAACTCAAACGCAAACAGCAGCGAAGCAATTTGGAGTACCCAGATCAACCTTAAAAGATAAAGTTAAGGGACGCAGACAAACATTTTCAGTTGGTGGCAAAACTATTTTTTCACCAAAACAGGAACAATCTCTGGTTGACAAGATATTGCATATGGCCGACAGGGGATTCCCACTTTCTACCAAATGGGTGCGATCAACAGCATTTTTCTACGAAAAACAACTCAACAGACGTCGTTCTCTACAACTACCAATTCCAAAAAACTGGCACAAATCCTTTTCAGCGTCCAAAGACTGGCTACTGGCGTTTCGCAAACGTCACAACAAATTTTCTTTACGATGTCCAGAAAGCCTATCGAAAGCAAGGGCAGAAGCATTTAAGTTTCAGCGCGTATGAAAGATATGAAAGATCATCCATCTCTAGTCAGCAACTGCGATAAAACAGGGTTGTCCAGTGTTCCCAATACTTCCGCGAAAGTTATAGCCTAAAAAGGCTCGAAGCAGGTTCGAAAACTTACTGTTGGAGAACGAGGAACCTTGACAACTGTACTAGTTACTGTCAATGCGGCTGGTGATACTATTCCTCCGTTTATAATCTTTAAAGGAACCAAGGTTCCTCCAGTCATTCAGTTTCCTCCAGGTACAACTGTCAAGTGCAGTAAGTCTGGCTATATTGACCAGGAGATTTTCATAGATTATCTCCAGCATTATCAAGACCATCGCGTAAAAGTCGAGAACAAAAAGGCCTTACTTTTCTTAGATGGCCATAAGAGCCACGTGACTCTAGAAGCGGTCGATTTTGCTTTGATGAACAACATCGAGTTGGTGTGCCTGCCGCCACATTCATCACATTGTCTTCAACCATTAGACACACATTACAACAAAGTTTTGAAGTTGAAATGGTCAGAAGAACTGTCGAAGTACCTAGTGGATTCAGATTCAGTGTGTTTACCGAGGGAAAACTTTCACATCATATTTAATAAAGTGTGGACCGAAATGGTCCAGAGGCGAGGATTAATTATTGATGGATTTGCGTATTGTGGACTTTATCCTTTAAAGAATTCAGTGAAGCCCCATGAATTCAAAAAGGCCGAAGTGTTTCAAGCACAAAAACATATTCAGGTAGGAGATTTGTCACTGCTTAAAACGATAGTCACATCTCCGAAAAAAAATCGAATGTTACACACACTAAGCAGCATACAGCACTAGTCACATCGCCTGAATTTGTGAATAATCTCAAAGAAAAGGTGGAAAATAAAAACCAAAAAATTGCGAAAAATACAAAGACATCGATGTCTTCATTGAAACTGAAATTAAAATCGTCGTTAACTCCATCTACTCAGACCAGCACACCTACAAACAAGAAAATT